>PVJA010024082.1:0-32280 GCA_004027025.1 Myocastor coypus | reverse complement strand
AAGAAGGGGGAAAAGAAAAAAAAAAGTAATGTGGATTTAGAAAGGTTAATGTTTAATTGTTTGATCAATCTTATATACCTATATGTATTAATCTAAACTGATCTGATGATGAAAATATGTAATATAACCATTGTTAAATTTAAACACTAAAAAAATTGAAAAAAAAATACTGCTTGGGTTTGTAAAGCCATGCTTAATTTTTACTTGGGCTATAAGCAAGTAGGGAGAAAAAATTTTTTCTGAGATAGGATAGCACTCTTCTTTGTTTTATTATTAAAAGGGGCAGGGCATGGCACACACCTGTAATCCCAGCACTTGGGAGGCTGAGGTAGGAGGATCAATGTGAGTTCAAGACCAGCCTGGGCTACAAAAGTGAGCTCAAGGCCAGCCTGAAGTGCATAATGAGACCCTGTCTCAAAAAAAAAAAAGACAAAAAAAATTTATTAAAAAATTCAAAAAAAATAAATAAAGGGGGCTGGGGAGATAGCTCTGTGGCACAAGTGCCTATCTGGTAAGAGCAAGGTTGTGAGTATGAACCCTGGTTCCACAAAAAAAAAACAAAAACAAAACCTTGCCTTTGTTTTATTATTAAAGTTGATCCTGTGTAGCAATTCTTAAGTACCAGGTGCTTTTACATGCAATGAACTCATTTGTATACTATACCATGAAGTATAGTGTTTTGTCCCCCCCCCCTTTTTTTTAAATTGATACATGGTCTTGATATAGTTTGCACTTGGGATCCTCCCGTCTCAGCCTCCCTAGTGCTAGGATTACAGGTGTGCACCACCAGGCCAGATTCCAGGCCCAGCATGTCATGCGGTACTGGGGATCGAACTCATAACCTGGCATTTGCCAGGTAGGTGCTTATGCTGCTGAGCTATCTCCCTAGGCCTTGTTGCCTCTTTTTATGCAAGGGGATTCCTGCAGGTTGTTGCCACTACCTCTACACAGCTGCATCCCTAGTCCTTCTCTTTTAAGAAAGCTGTCTGGCTTAGACGTAAACTCATAGTTCCCCTAACTCATCCTCTAGGGTGCTGGGGATACAGCATGTGCCACCTCCTCTGCGGTTAACCCAGTAGAAGTCTGTTTCACATCCCAAGATGGCCCAGTCCAGGTTTTCTTGGTCAGCAAGCAGCTTTCCCTCGTGTAAAAATTTAGGAGGGCATTTTTGCAAAGTGATGATGGCAAAGGGCTGGGGAGATAGCTCCGTAGAACAAGAACTTGCCTGGCAAGTGGAAGGGCCTGAGTTCAAGAAAAAAAGAGATAATGGCAAAAGGAAGGGTGCCAGCAAGAGGTGCAGGTGTGCACCCACTCCCACTCTCCTTCCTCCAGTGAGGCCTAGTCACAGGGTGGCTCCTGGGTGCAAAGAAGGCTGGGAAATGTAGTTCCTGTGCCTTCCGATCCCTCCGGTTAAGAAAGGGCCTGCACTTTTTGGACAGCTAGCCTCTGCATTCACAAGCTCCTGATCTACTGATCCACCCCAGATTTATCACAAAGCATGGCTATGATCTACTTCTATGCCTTACTCTTTTCAATATATATATACTGTTTGTTTTATTTTTGTTTATTTCAGCAAGACAGGATCTTGCTATGCTATAGCGCAGGCTGGCCTCAAACTCACCACGATCCTCCTGCCTCAGCCTCCCGAGAGCTAGGATCACAGGTGTGCACCACCGTACCTGGGCCGTGCCCAGCTGCTGCTGCACTGTGAGCTCCTTCAAGCCAAGGGCCTCGCTCCTCTCTCGCTGTGTACCCGACACCTGGTAACCATGATGAGGACCTCTGGATGTGCAAATGACCTGAGTCAGGACCAGTGCAGCACCAGGGTGGCTGATGCCACCGGCAGGAGATGCTCCTGGCAGACAGCTGAGCCAGGCTGGAGCAGACAGAGGTGCTCCGCAGACCACACAGGGCACCTACTCAGCAGAAAAGAGAAGGCAAGGCAAATGCCCTGGCCCCACTGAGAGTTCGTCCTTCCACTGCTTCTCAGGCCACAAGTTGTTCAGCCTCTGAGACCTCTGAAACACCCTATGCCTCGTAGCTAAGACATGTGGTCCGCCCCATGCACCAACAAATATTCACAACAGCCCCATTTTATAGATTAGGAAACTGAGGCTCAGAAAGGTTAAGAAATATGATACAGTCTCAATACAGGGGCTTCTTGTGCTCCTTCTCTGTAGTCCCTTAGAAGCCTTAGGACAGGATGAATTCAGTTCATTTTCCATCATTTCTCTAGTGAAAGCTAAACTTCTGAGCATAGGAGATGCTTGACCTGCCAGAGGCGGAAGCAGACATTTTACGACGTTTTAGCCCCTGTCTTCCCCTCAGGGCTCAGAAGGCAAAGCCACAGCCTGAGAACCAGCTACCAACAGGATCCCTCATCTTTAATTCTAAGCATCGTTCTCGCTAAGGAGCGCTGAACTTTCTCTTGTTGTTTAGACAACATGACATCTTTTGGTCAGATTAAGAATCGGCGGAGGTGGAGGCCAAGTAACACAGAGCAAGACGGCCAGCCCGCCCAACGTGATGCCGGCGCCAACGTAGCAGGGCTCCTGTTCTGACCCGAAGCTGATCGCTCTGCGTTCAGCACCAGAGCTGGGCCCTCGAGGCCAGCGAGGCGGAAACGCGGCTCGGCTCAGCTGCGCCTCACCGCCCTGCGCTGGGCATTTCCATAATCATAACTGGATAACAATCCCAGCCCCTCCTGGGAAATCACTGCCTTGGAAATCTTTTCACGCCGATGACAAGGGAAACAGCTGTAATTTGTCATTATACAGACATCCGATTATCAGGCCACGGAGCGAAGCCTGCAGCCTCTTGTCCCCACTGCCTTCAGCCTGGGCTCCAGCTGCGCACATGTCAGGGCCAGGCCAGGCCAGGCAACAGCCATTCTCCCCTCTGCCGTTGCCCCCAGGATGGACCAGCAACCCCCACTCTGGGAGGAACAGGGCCTCCTCCTCATACCAAGGGAAAAGAGACTAGAAGTCACACGACCCCCGTCAGAACTGCTGCTTCCTGGAGAGGCTCTGGCCAGTATCCTGGCAGAAGTCAATCTCTCTCCTCTTTTCCACCGAAAGGATGAAGTGACCTGGTACCTTCGTTACTTTTCTCCTGGGAAAGACAAAGTGCCTGACACCCAAAGTCAAAAGAGGACCACAGGCTTATTTTGGCACCCAGTGTGTAGTGATTTCAGCTGGTGAGCTCCCAGGCAGCAGCAGCATAGAGGAGAGGCAGTTCATGATGGGCAGAAGCTAAATAAACCTTTCCTCAGTCCCTGGCTCAGCACACTAGAGGGCAGGGCCAGCAAGGCATGCTGGGACCAGTGATTGGATCCCTGGTCCCAGCACTTGCCTAAGCAGGTGCTTAGTCTGCTGAGCTATCTCACCAGCCCTTAAACATTAAACTTTGACATGGAAATTTTCCCTGGCTTTAGTATGAGGACTGAAGAGAACAAGGTGGTGGTCCCTGAAAGAATGTGAGCTTTTTCATACTTTGGCAAAAGTATTATGGAGAAGAAATAAACAGCTGGAATCATCCTGCTACACCTTTGTGCCACCTGGGAGCTTGTTCATTTATTTATTCAACAAATATTGACTGATCAAGGGCCCGCTATTCAAAGCAATTTCACCTCCATTATCTTGGATGATCTGGCTTCTACATGTTAGAGGGAAGGAATGTGGACATGGTTCCTTCTCCTGTCCAGCGACCCCAGGGTCTCTCACTCCCTTGGGACAGGTCCAGCTCCATCAGATGGCACTCAGAGTGGAAGAGTCATCTCTTTCTCTTGGCACAGGGCGTGAGCTCCTGAGTTGTTTAACATCAGACATCTCACCACGTAGCTTAGAAGCTTTCTGCAAAACTGGAGAGATAGCTGGCTGTCTAAGTGCCTGCCTGGCAAGCACAAGGACCTGGGTTTGATCCCTGGTACTTGCATGCTGTGCCAGCCACCAAAACTGCCTGGCTGTAATCCCAGAGCTGGGAAGTCTAAGACAGGAGAATCACTACCCCATACCAAGTAAATAAATGATTTTTTAAAAAGTTGTTGTTGTTGTTGTTGTTGTTAAAAAGAAGTTTTCTCCAAGCTGGGCATGGTGGCACATGCCTGTAATCCCAGCACTTGAGAGGCTGAAGCAGGAGGATCAGTACAAGTTGGAGACCAGCCTGGACTACAAAAGTGAGCTCAAGACCAGCCTGAACTGTATAATGAGATGCTGTCTCTAAAAGACAAAAAAAAAAAAAATAAGAAATTTTCTCCAAACCAAGTCTGGCCCACAAGAGCCAGACATTTTCCCTAGTAATAGGATGCATGAAAGAATGGAGAGGAATTGGGGAAAAAATCTGCTCTTATTGTAGAATATTTGTGACCTAAAATCTGTACTCGGAGTTCTGCCTCCTCCCCACTGAGGAGAGTCTGCATAGCACAGAGCCTGGTTGTCTGAAATAAGTCCTCCCTGAGCATGTCCTACTCAAGGTAAGTCACCAGAAGTTTGGGACATCTTTCTTGTCAGCTCTATGTACAGTCAGTGTCACCTTCTCTATTTGGCAAGCCCTTGCGACTTGGGGTGTTGCCACCTTGCACCGAGAGAGGTGTGAGCTGAATCCAGGGGCATAGCTGAGGCCACCTGAGGACCAAGCACGAGAAGGCAAGGTCAATGACTCCCTGAGCTAAGAAAAGGTCACCCAGGCACCTGCGTACTCCAAGGGATCCACTACCATACTACAGTAGGCAAGTGGAACAGAGAGATTTCGGTTCTTTGGGAAAAATGCCTGTGAGGGGAATAGCTGGCTTGAACAGGGCCTCCAATCCTAGCTTTTTCAGGAATCTCCACACTGATTTCCATAATGGTTTTACCAGCCTGCAGTCCCACCAACAGTGGAGAAGAGTTTCTTTGTCCTCACAGGCCCTCAAACATTTGCTATTGTCTCTAGGGCAGCCATTCTCTCCATCATAAGATGGACTCTCAGTGTTGTTTTAATACGCATCTCTTGAATGACCAGTGAACACTTTTTCATGTATTTATTTGCCCTTTGTATCCCTTCATTTGTGAAGTGTGTATTTATCTCAGGTGCCCTGAGATTTTCTAATGCTTTTTTTTTTTAATTACTATTTTTGTATTCTTTAAAAATTAAAGTAACAGGGTCAGCCAAATAGCTCAGTAGATTAAAGCACCTGCAACAAGGCACAGGGGCAAAGAGGTTTGATCCCCAGACCTGCTGTGCTGGCCCTGCCCCCGGGATACACTGAGACTGCCATTGAGACTGGATATGGTAGCTTGTGCCTATAATCCCAGCTCTTGGGAAGCTGTAAAGGGGGGCTCACTATGAGTTTGATCTAGTAGTGAGACCCTGAACACCCTGTAGACTCTTCCCTAAAAACACTAAATAAATAAATAAGATAAAATAATAAAGAGGAATGGGGTGAAGGGAAGAAGCTCTCATAGTCTATTTAATGTCACACTTGGTGTCAGTCAGAACTCTCCATGCCAGGTCATTGAGGACCGAGTCTATGCTGAGACTTGGCTCCATTTGCCCATTATGAAAGCTACATTTCAGAAGCAGAAGCCAAGCTAACATTCTACATCAGTCAGTAATAAAAAGCAAATACTTTTGGACATGAGAACCAAGCCACGCAAATGGCGCTTCAGTGCTTCCACAGAGAAGCAAATGTTTGCACTTATTAATATCCTGAAGCCCATGTTGCCGTGAACCGCTCCCTCTCTTTTTGTTCCGCTCCTTTTGTCTAATGCAGTGACTTAGCGCCACCCTTTCAAAATCCTGACACAGATGACATTGAAGCAAATTATGTACCTCAGCTGAAATGGAGATAGCTGATGTGTACGTTTTTCCATCTAATTAACATTCCACAGCTTGAATAGCTGTTATCGTGCCCCGGGTCCCATATGAATGGGTGAACAGATAGAAAGATCCATAAACAGATTGGCTTGCATAGCATGAGATTCTGCCCCAGACAAAGAGAAAATGGAATGAGTCATTGTCACTTGGATGCTGGCAGGCGCCAGAGACAGGGCACGCACGTGTTCCGCCGTGCGCCCAGGCCCCACACGTTGCCTAGCACCGCAGCCGCCTCAGGAGGACTTTGGCCCACTTCACATCTCCAAGTTTAGCCAGGCGATTTTTTTTTTCTGCACCCAGGCCTTTGTCTGCACCATGTGTTGGTTTCAAAAATATGTCCCACGTTTTTGGATACGCCTCCAATCAAGAGGTATAGGGCAATTCCTGTCGTACCTAATGATCCGCTTCCAAGACAAAAATACATCTCCTCTCTCCTTCTCCTCACCTCCTGTTGGTTACTCTGGGGAAAATGAGCTGATATTTGCAAGCCTGTAGAGAGGGGGCCTGGTGACAATGCCCCCCCCCCAGGGGAGTGAGCCAGCGCAGCCAAGCTTTCAGCTGAGACCCCAGCTGTAGCTGACAACATGACCTGGCCTCAGGGGACAACTCCCACCAGCACCATGCAGCCCAGTTGTTCTGAAATACCCACCTCTTAGAAACTGTGTGATAAGCCGGGTGTGGTGGTGCACGCCTGTAATCCCAGCACTCGGGAGGCTGAGGCAGGAGGATCAGTGTGAGTTCGAGACCAGCCTGGGCTACAAAAGTGAGCTCAAGGCCAGCCTCAACTGCATAGTGAGACCCCCCGTCTCAAAAAGACAAAAAAAAAGAAAGAAAGAAAAAAAAAAGAAACTGTGTGATAGAATAAATTTGGCTATTTTCATAACTAGGTTTGGGGGTGACCTGCCAGGTAGTGATAGAGTGGTAGATAACTAATCCTTGCTGTGGCTTTCCTTAGCAGAGAGAGAGAGAGAGAGAGAGAGAGATGTGTGTGAAGAAAAATACCCACAGGTCAGGTCAGCTTCAGGCTACTCGTTACCCACGCTCCCAAGACTTGGCTCAGCTCTCAGAACTCCCCCATTTCCCAACCCCTTGTAGCACTGGGTGGCTTCTCTTGGCCTCTGCCTACTCCCCAGACACCAGCCTCCCCTGAAACCTGCAGCCAGCCGCACTGGCACAAACACCAGCAAGAGTCCAGCCTGTACCAGGTACTGAGCCAGTCCAAGGCAGGGGAGCAAACAGGCTGGGTGTGAGAGCTCTAAATAAGGAGCAGCCACAAATCAGCAGAGGAATTAAAGGTCTCAGTTTAGGAACCAGAAGAAAATTCCAGAAACTGTCAAGCTAATGAACCAACAGGTCAGCTATTTTTTTCCCTATAAACTGGAGCATTATACCACCTGTCTTACATGGGATGACATTAAATCTATGGGACCACTTAACAGCAGGACTTGACACTTACTTCATAAAAATTGCTGCTAATAGTGGAAACAGAAGGGAAGAAGGGAAGCTCAGGCTCTCTCTCCCCAGCCCTGAGGGGCAACTTCACTCCGCCTCCATATAATTCTGCGGAGTCCTCATGCCTGCTGCAGCCTGGTTCCTCGAAGCTTGTTTTGGCTTTTGTCCTGCCCCAACACCCGCTCTTCCCTGGTCTCTATCAGCTCTGGTCCTACCTCCCAATTCCCGCCTGGATCCCCATCTCACACTAGGCCCCAGGGATGCACTCACTTGCCGGCATCTGGCCAGGCCCTGCTGCCCTGTGTGTTTGTGGTGATAAGATGCTTCTATCCATCGTCTAATGGTTCCCCAGGTGTTTTGCTTTTAGAAGGAAAGAGAGCCTAGCTGTGTCCTTTCACTCAGGGAACTGCCTATTGGGGGGGGGGGGGACTAACTCAAGTGATTTACATACCTTGCTAATTACCTCACTACCAGACTCCAAGATAAAGTTGCCCTAGCAACCGGCCCCTGTCACCGGCTGCTTCTGTAAGAGAGTTCTTCTAACTGTTTTATAAACAGTCTTTATTTAGTATCCTTCATGCAGAGAAAGGTTAAGCTAAATTGGGCTCAGAACAATATGTAACTGGCTTCCAGCCACGGCCTTTGCCTGCGTTTTCTTGGCCTCAACTTTCCTATGTAGCTCGTGGCGTTCCTCCAGGGCCGACCGCTTCCAGGGGTGACAGGCAGAGACAGTCACGAGAACTGTTTCCAGACAGCCTTGAGAATCACACGGGCATTCTAGATGCCCAATATCGGTAAAATTATTCCACCTTGTTGTTGTGTCTCCAGGGACTGACCAGCAAAATGGGAGTGGTAACATCCGCCTTCAGGGTTGGCATGAGGATGAGCTAAGTTAATATCGAGGACATCTTCAGTGCTAGCTTCCACAATTATGGGTAATCACGGGGAAGAAATGTCAGCCATCTTTCCATGTGACACCACAACAGTGTGAGCCAGTCTAGTAATCCAGGTGACTGCAAAACATACAATCTGTGTGGCTGTTTAATCCTGTTTCATCGACCTCAGTGGATTAAAAATTTCCTAGCAGATTTTGTAACACATGCCCCTCAAGGAAGCTGGGTGCGTTGTGGAGACGTGAGCGTGGGTGCTACATGATCCCTCGTCTGCCCTTCTCTGGCCCCCCTCCCCTCCCCTGCCCTGGCTGCCCTGAGTTAAGTGGCAGCTCTGCTCCACCAGGCCTCTCCACTGGAGCATTGCGGACTCAGAGCCTCGGACCATGGACTGAGTACCCTTAATACATGAGACTCCTTTAAGTTACTTTGATTTACAAGCATTGAGTATTGTGTCTCAACCACAAGAAAACAGACTGACACACCAGAGTAGCACAGACTGCACCCGTTGGCTCCTTCGTGAAGCCAGAGCTAACCCCCAAACCCCTGTGTCCTGGTCCCTTTCTACCGCAATGGAAGGTCTGATAGAGAAAGAAGCTCAGTCTGTTCTGTTCACCACTATAAGCAACACCTGGAGCATGTGACAGTTGTTCAACAGGTGCATATCTGATGAAGGAATGTTTAGAGAGTACCTGTCCCTTACACGTGTCATCCACAGGAACTCCAACCCTAACAGGCACCACACTTTGCATTCAGGTAAAACCAGGTTTAACCAAGCCTCAAATGTAATGTTCAAGACCAGCTACTTATTGGCAATCTGTGACCAGAACGGGAAAACGGAACTGAACACTAAGACCTGGTGGGAACCGGCAGGAAGAGTGAGAGGCGGCAACCACAGGCCTGCCATTCGGCTTGCTTCTCAGACCCAGTGGTTCTGCCCTACCCAGAATGCAACAGGAGAAAGAGAACCTGGGAGGAGGGAACTTGTCCACAGTGTGAAGAGGGCACGGTTTTACCTCAGAGGTCGGAAGTCCCACCCAGGGCCTGCCAGTAACTTGCAGTCAAGAAGCCAAAATCTTAAAAGAGGGCAGCGCATCCAAACTCTGTGTTTGGAGAAACTGGGGAACATGCCACAGGGAACACAACCGTGATTCTTTGCCACAGCAATCTGCAAAGTGCAAGGGGCTCTTTGCCACACATTACAAGATTCTTCCCAAGTCGTTGCTCAGAAGACACAGGCCCTAAATCCCGAACTGCGCCTTCTGCTGTCAATCAAGACAGCATTAGGAGGCAGCAGGCGCTTAGGTACACCTTACCCCAAGTCCAGCCTCTTGACACATAACGGTGTCCTTGCAAACTCTCGCTGTGGAGGCAGGGTTGGGAGGGTCCCCCAGGGCTGCATCAATTGTCAGGCCTGCCCGTGTGCCTGTGTCTCCTGAGGCTGCTCCTTCCCAAACCAGGGGAAGAAGCATGACGGGGAAGCCAAGTCTGTTTCATGGCTCCCAGGGTGCCCTTGGAGGTGGCCAGAGAAGCAGCTTTTCCTGTTACAGACAGAAGGAAGACTCGGATACCACAGACTCGGTGGCCTGGTACTTCATGCCCATCTCTCCTGTCAACCTCTTCAGATGCCACAATCTGTCTCCTCCAGTGACAGCCAGTGAGGCACCTAGCAAAAAACCGTACTTACAAAACTGTGACGCTGAGATTTCAGAAAGGAACCAGACTTCCACAGGGCATATCGAATCCGTGATCAAGCTGAGCCTGGGACCAGAGCACAGCTCAGAACCGCCAACTCCGGGTCTCTCTTGCTTCCACGCTCTGCCGCAGGTCTCCCAGGAGCATATATCGGGCGGCCTGCCCCGAGGAGCCAGGGATGCATTTGCAGCCTTTGCTGCTCTGCTCCAGCCCATCCAGGGCTCCTCGTGAATTGCAGAAAGCTCAGGATCAAATGTCCAAAGACCTGATGGGCTTCCCGGGACCACCCCACGCTTGACCTCTCTGGCCTGTAGCCTTGATGACTGCCAGGTGGGGACCACAGCCACGGTCACAGGTCAGGAACCAAAAATGTGTGGAACGACTCTGTCCATTCCAAAGCGATGTACTGGGGATGATCATTTTCTCCCCTACACTTTTCTGTGTTTTCTACATGTTTCTGAACTACTGTCTCTAGAGAGAAAGAATAAATATTTAACTTTTAAAAATACAAATGTTTTTCAAATAATAGTGTCTTTTATCAAACTAGCAGCACTTTGGTTTCTTCCTTTAACAGGAAAGAGTACAATGAAAGGGCCGATCTCTTGCACTGCTGGTGGGAGAATAAAACATGGGGAACTTTGAAAATTGCTTGGCAGCAGTCATCAAGAAGCTTAAAAAGCTCATCTTTCTGACCCTATAATTCTCAGAAAGCATGTAAGGACAGCTATCATCAGTACAGTTTTAAAAATTAAGAAAGCTAGGCCAGCCAGATAGCTCAGTGGACTAAAGTGCCTGCTTAGGCAAAGTGCAAAGACCAGGGTTTGATCCCTGGGACCACAAGCTGTTTCCCCTCCCCCCTCCCCTGAGGCCATGCTTAGGACTGGGCTGGGCATGGGAATCCCAGCATTTGGGAGGCTGAAAACAGGAGGCTCACTACCAGTCTGATCTGTGCAGTGAGACCCTGTAGACCCTGTGCTAAATACGTAAAAATAAAAGAAAAATAAAAAAGTTTTATACCTTTCCATTTTTATTTCTTCTTTTGAGTTCTTATACTAGGGAGACTATCCAATATTTACACATGTAGGTCTGGTTTATTTCACTTGTGAGAATATCTTCAAGTTACATCCATTGATATATGAAGGCTTCAAAAAAAATTTTTAAATAAAAAAGCTATTTGCCACGGATGTTTTTTAAATATATATGTATATGAAACCTAGAAATAAGAAATGTCCTTAAAGGAGAAATAGTTCAATAATGTATAAAAAAAATAAAGAAAAAATAGTCCAAAAATGTATAACATACAATAAAACAGTGGTTCTCAACCCTTCTAGTGCCATGACCCCACAATACAGTCCCTCATGTTACAGTGACCCCAAACCAAAAAATAATTTTGGTAGCTACTTCAAATTACTAATTGCAATAAATAATATTTCGCCATGGCATAGCAAGGGTTTAAATATGCATTTTGCAATGGCTTTAGGCGACCCCTGTGTTTTGGTCATTCAACCCCCACCAGGGTCACGACCCACAGGTTGAGAACTGCTGCAATAAAATACCATGTAGTCTGCAAAAGTTAATTTTTCAAAGAATATTTAATGATCTGAGTAAATATTCACAACTCAATATAACAAAAAAAAAAAAAAAGAAGAAGAAGAAGAAGAAGAAGAAGAATATCAAGCTATTTTGAAAACACAAAGACACAAAAAGGTAAAAAGAAAATCCATAAAAAGGGTAACAGCAATGCCTTTGGGTAATAGGATTATGGGCTCTTTTCATGATATTGTTTCTGTATTTTAAAATTAATTACAATGAGTTTGTGTTCTTTTACAGCCAGAAAATGTCATTAAAAATAAATAAGTAAATAAATATTTAAAGTTATGTAACTTTTTCATTCCATTTTGTTTCCATTATAACAATTTTTTTTAATATTTTATTTATTTGTTTTTCTTGTTTCAGAACCTTTATTTGTTTATTCACTCATTTTTATGGCCAGCTCAGCCCTCCCCGAGGGCAGGGCTGGCACAGCATGTGGTGCCGGGGATCAAACCGTGGTCTCTGAAGCCGCCCAAGCTTTCCCAAGCAGGGGCTTTAGACCACTGAGCTATCCCTCGGGCCCTATAACAATTTTTTAAGACTACTTTCTGGGTTCCTGTTACAGTTTATGTTTAGTTGGCCCCCCAAAGCCTCATGCAATCATGGGGCGGGGACTTCTAGAGTTTGAGACTTGACTCAATCCACTGGGATTATGTGTTTTAGTACTGATGAGGTTATTGGTCTGAGTGTGGCCGGGATAATCGGTGTGGGCTGAGGCAGATAGGCTAAGGCAGAGAGCCTGAATGCAACATAAAGAGACAGAGAGACAGACTCATACTGTTGCTCTCTGCTTCCCTGGTTGTTCTGTTGCCTCTGTCGCCATTGTTGCTGTTCCACCATCATGAACTGGATGTTCTCTGCCATGTGCCAGAGAGCCTTGGAGCTAGCCAAGTATGGACTGAAACCTCCAGTAACTGTGAGCTAAATAAACCTTTCCTTCCTTCATTTTGAGTGTCGGGTATTTGTCCCAGCAACAAGTAAAAAGTAATTAAGACAGATCCCTTCTATAGTTAATAGCATGTTTCTTATTAAAGTATCATTAATAAATTAAAACACTCTATATGTTTTATGACCTAAGGTTTTGATACATGAATATAACATAAAATGATCAAGACTATCATGCTAAGCAACACATCACTGTTCGTGTGTATACATGATAAGAACATGTAAAATCTATTCTGTTAGTAACTTTTAAATACATGAAACAAGCCGGGCGTGGCGGCACATGCCTGTAATCCCAGCACTCGGGAGGCTGAGGCAGGAGGATCGGTGTGAGTTCGAGACCAGCCTGGGCTACAAAAGTGAGCTCAAGGCCAGCCTGAACTGTACAGTGAGACCCTGTCCCAAAAAGACAAAAATAAATAAATAAATAAATACATAAACCATTGTCACTAACTATAGAAACTGTGGTGCCCAATACATTTCCAGAACTTAAAAATAAATAGGTAAATAAATATCTATTCTGCATAACTGAAATTTTATGCTCTTCGACCAATATTTCCCCATTCACCCGGCACACAGGACCCCTGAGGACCATCCTTTTACTCAGTGCTTTCATGAGCTCAACTTTGTCATATTCTACGTATGAGTGAAATCATGCAGCGCTGTCTTTCTGTGCCTGGCTTACTTGCCTTAACATAATGTTCACAGGGTGTATCTATGCTATCCTAAATAATAGAATTTTTTCTTTATAAGTCTGAATAATGTTCTATTACATGTACATATACATATATATGATATATAGGGATATATAAACATATATATATATATATAATTTTTTTATCCATTTTTCCTGTTTCTGGAGTTTGATTCCTTATCTCTGCAACTGTGAATACTGCAGCAGTAGGTACAAATGTCCCTTTCCCACCACCACCACCCCCAAAGCATTTGGATGGCCAACCAGATAGCTCATAGACTAAAGTGCCTGCTTAGGCAGTCACAAAAACTGGGATCCGATTCCTGTAGTGCTGTGCCACGCTGCCCCAAGGACACGCTGAGATGGTGACTGAGATTGGGCATGCTGGTGCTTGCCTATAATCCCAGTGCTTGGGAGGCTGAAAACAGGAGGACCACTACGAGTCCCATCTGTGTAGTGAAACCCTGTAGATGCTGTACTAAATACACTTTAAAAATTAATTAATTAATTAATTAATTAAATGTATTTGGTACAGGGTGTCATAGTGCAGCTTGGACTCCTAGCAATCCTCCTGTTTTCAGGCTCCCCACCCCACCCACTCTCCGAAGCCTGTTCAGTGGGCCTCAGGGCGGGCCCTCATGGTGCCTGGGATCAAACCCAGACTCCTGAGCTCGCTTAAGCAAGGGCTTAGTCTCCTGAGCTGTCCCTATGGCCCTCAGATGTCCCTTTGACATACTGATTTCATTTCCTTTTTAGATGCTGTATACTGAAAAGTCAAATTGCTGGGTTGTATGGTAGCTGTTTTTATGTTCTTGAGGAGCGTCCACATTGTTTCTGTTAGGACGCTGCTACTTTATATTCCCACCACAAGGGTGCAAGTGTTTCCTGCTCCACAGCCCACCAGCACTTGTTATCCTCTGTCTTCTGCTATACCTACAGGTCTGAGGCAATAGCTCTTCGTAGTCTTGGTTTACATCTCTCCAATGATAAGTGATACTGAGCATTTCTTCATATGCCTATTGGACATGTACATATCTTCTTTTGAGAAATATCTATGATCTACTTCTTAACTAGATTATTTGCTTTCTTGCCATTGAATTGTTCAAGTTCCTGATATATTTTGTGCTTAGCCCCTTAACAGATGTATGGTTTACAAATATAGTCTCCAATTCTGTAGGTTAACTTTCTCGACTGATTCTTTTCTTGACTCTGCAGTTTTTAAATTGCATGCAAACCCATTTGCTACTTTTACTTATGTTGCCTGTACTTTCCATTTTGTACCCCATAAATCATTGCCTGAAAGAATGGGCTAGAGTTTTCTCCTCTATTTTCTTCTAGTAGTTTTAAGTTTTCTGGTCTTCACATGTAAGTCCTTAACTCATTGAGTTTGTTTTTGTATGTTTTACTGGTAGATGTATTGTGTCAACTTGGGAAGCTTAGAAGTTTAATTAAACAACTCAGCAGAGAGCCAGGATTCTTGGTTTGTAAACATCCTCATGCTGTGCCAGAGGAGGGCACGGACACTGTGTGAGTTCTATACTCCCACCAGAGGGTAGGTTATTTATAATGTAAGGAGGGGAGAGAGGCTAGCTAGAAACCGCAACTGCTGCCCTTCCCTTTTCTCTTTGCTGTTTTCTGCAGTCAGGAATGGCTGCTCTCTGCCATGTGCCGCTCTGCCTTGGAGCCAGCTGAGCATGGACTGAAACTTCCACTAACTGTGAGCTACATAAGCCTTTCCTTCCTTCATTTTGAGTGTCGGGTATTTTTTGTCTCAGCAAAGAGTGAAAAGTAACTGAGACAGATGTTCAAAAGGGTCCAGTTTCATTCCTTTGTGTGTTTTGATAATAAGTTTTCCAAATGCCATTTACTGAAGACGTTATTCTTTCTCTAGTGTGTGTTCTTGTCACTTTTGTCAAAAATCAACAGGCAAGAAATGCCTGGACTGATTTATGAGCTCCCCATTCAGTTCCGTCTGTCTGTCTTTGTGACAGGACCATTGTTTTAATTAGTGTAACTTTGCAGAATATTTTGAAATCAGATAGCATGATAGTTCGACCTTTATTCCTCTCACTCAGGATTTCTCTACTCTTGATATGTCTTGTAGTTCGTAGGAACTTAGGAATTTTTTTTTTTTTCTGTGAAAAATGACACTGGAGTTTCTACAGGAATTACATTAACCCTATAGATCATTCTGGGTAGTGCTAGCATGTTAATATTTTGACAGCCTAAGAACACAGGATGTCTTTTCATTTATCTGTGGCATCTTCAATTTATTCATTTGTTCGTTTGTGTATTTATTTTGCCATGCTTACATGACCTGCCTAGGACTTTCAGAGCTATGTTGAATAGAAGTAACTAGAGTGGCATCTTTTTGTCTTATTCTTGATCTTAGAGGAAAAGCTTCTAGCTTTTCACCATTGTGGGTGCCATTAACTCTGGGCTCATCATCAACTGCCTTTATCATATTGAAGTATGTTTTCCATATCTATTTTGTTGAGAGTTTTAACAGAACTTATGTGGCATTTTATCAAATGTTTTTTTGACATCTATTAAAATTACCATATATTTGTACTTCCTTCTGGTAATGGAGTGTTATTATTTATTGAAGCTCGTGTAGTGAGTCACCCTTACACCACAGGGAAAAGTCCCAACTGCTTGTAGTGGATGGTCATTCGAGTGTAGTGTTGAATTCAGTTTGCTGATATTTTGTTCAGAAATTTTACATCTACAATCATGAGAGATACTGACCTGGAATTTTCTTCTCTTACAGCATCTTTATCTGGCTTTGACACCAGGGTAATGCTTGCCTAGTAGAATGAGTTTGTATACACTCCCCCTTCATAAATCTTTTTAAAGAAGCAGAGAAGGCTTGGCCTTGATTCTTCTTTAAATGTTTAGTAGGATTCACCAGTGGAGCCATCTGGTCCTAGGCTTTTCCTTGTTGAAACATTTTTAATGATTTAGGTTACAGTATTTACCCACAATCAATCTGTTCAGATTTTCTGTTTCTTCAAGGTTCACTCTTAGTACGTTGCCTGTGTTCAGGAATTTTCTAGTTTCTTTTAGAATACCCAGTGTATTAACATATTTGTTTATAGTTTTCTTTTATGGTATACTGTATTTACACAACTATTTCCACAAACTATTTTCAAACTTCTTTGATGCTGGTTTTGCTTACTTTTCACACTCTTGCTAATGTTCCAGTATTACTCAATTATTGATTTTTTTTTTTTTTTTGTCTTTTTGAGACAGTCTTGCTATGCAATTGAGGCTGGCCTTGAGCTCACTTTTGTAGCCCAGGCTGGTCTCAAACTCGCACTGATCCTCCTGCCTCAGCCTCCTGAGTGCTGGGATTACAGGCGTGAGCCACCACGCCCGGCTAATTATTGATTTCTAATCCCATACCAATATGGCTTTTAAAAGATATGCATCATGATCCCAAGTTCTAAAATTATTAGGGCTTATTTTGTGACACCAATATATGATCTATCCTGGAAAACATTCTATATGCCTAAAAAAAAAAAAAAAAACTATATTCTGCAGCTTTGAGATAGAATCTTCTATTTTTGTTTGCTAGATCCATTTGGATACAGCATTGCTCAAGTCTACTGTCTCTTTATTATCAGTCTAAATAATCTATCCATCATTGAAAGTAGAAAATTGAGGTTCCCTTATATTAAGATATTTTTAATATATCTTTTATTTATTTTTTTAACTTTTTTTAAATTTATGTTATGGCCAGCTCAGTCTACCCTGCAGGGTGGGACTGGCACAGCATGTGGGGCCGGGGATCAAATCTCGGTCCCTACAGTTGCCTAAGCTTGCCTAAGTAGGCGCTTTAGACTGCTAAGCTATCTCACCATCCCCTCCCTAACATTATTGTATTACCATTTCTTCCTTCAGTTCTGATAACAGTTGTGTGATATGCTCAGCTCTCCTACCATTTGGATACATACATATCTACAGTGATTACAGCCTTTTAACAAATTGACCTCTTTTTACATTATATACTGATATTTTTTATCTCTTTTGACAGTTTTTTATTGAATGCCTGTTTTGGCTGATTAAAGTACAGCCATCCTGGTTCTCTCTGGAGTTGTAATTCACATGCATCCTTTTCTCACCCTTCACCTCAGTCTGTGTGTCCTGAAACCTGAGACTCCTATAGGCAGTGTATAATTTAATCTCATTTTGTAAATCCACTCACTGTTTCTTATTTATTAGAAAATTAGTTAATTTACACCTAATGTAATTATTGAGAGCTAAGTGCTTATTGTTAATATTTTGGTCCTTGTTTTCTTATTGTTTTCTTTCTTGTCATCTTCCTTTGTGATTTGATGATTT
Source organism: Myocastor coypus (assembly GCA_004027025.1). Lineage (NCBI taxonomy): Eukaryota > Metazoa > Chordata > Mammalia > Rodentia > Myocastoridae > Myocastor > Myocastor coypus. The sequence continues at coordinate 14,817 of PVJA010024082.1, read as the reverse complement.
TTAATACTGGTACACTTTGATTCCATTATCTTTTGTATATCAATAATAGTTTTTTTTCTTTGTAATTGCCATGGTGCTTATACAAGTATTTTATAATGGTCTACTCTAAATGAAAATCAACTTAGGTGTTGAGGAGGTAGCTCAAAGGCATAAGCAACTACCTGGAAAGTGCAAAGTCCCGAGTTCGATCCCTGGCCCTACATGCCATGCCAGTCCCAAAACCCTGGGTGCGCTGTTTAGGCCCCAGAACTAGGCATGGTGGCACATGTTTGTAGTCCCAGCACTTGTGAGGTTGAGACAGGAGGATTGCTGTGAGTTTGAGATCAGTCTGGGAGCACAGGACCAGCCCGAACTGCATAGCAAAACTCTGTTTCAAAAAAGAAAGAAAAGAAACTATTAACTTAATTTCAATCAAATACCAAATAAGGTCAATACGTTTAGATCTCACATTTATTCTATGTCACTAATGTCACAATTTACATCTCTTTATACAGTGTAGAACATTAATAAATGATCACAGCTATAACTACGTTAATACTTCTGTCTTAATCTTTATAGTATAGTCAAGTGATTTACACACTACCATTAAAGTACTACAATATTTTCAATGTGACTATATTATTTTTCCAGTGAGTTTCATACATGTGTATGTTTTCATATTGCTGATTAGTATCCTTTAACTTCCACTTAAACTTTTCCCTTTTGCATCTTCTATAAGGTAAGTTTAATAGCGCTGAATTCCCTCAGGTCTTTGTGTTTGTTTTCATTTCATCTAGGAAAGCCTTCATCTCATCCCCATTTTTGAAGGGCAGCTTTATAGATATTATCATTGGCAGTTTTCTTCTTCCACCATTTGAGAATAACATCTCATGCTCTCTTGACTCATTTTCATGTTATTTGGAGAAATTTTTAACGGTTTTATACAAAGAGTTCTTGAGAGCTAATTTTTCTTAGTCTTTGGAGGACAGAGAGCACCACTGGCTGTTATATGTTGATGACGACATGGACAGATTAAAGTGCTGTAATCCTGAACTTTTCCCACAAAATCTCTGTAGAAATTCTACTGCTAGCTTCTGGAAATCATTCTTTCAGAGAAAAAAATCTGATGTTAGTCAATTTTAAATTCCTCTGAAAGTGGGGCCAGTGAGATAGCTCAGCGGTCTAAAGTACCTGCTTGGCAAGCTTAGGCAGGTGCAGGGGACTGCAGTTCAATCCCTGGCACCACATGCTACACCAGCCCTGCCATCAGGGTGGGCTGAGCTGGCAATATTAATAACAATAACAATAACAATAATAACAATAATAATAATAATTCTGAAAGTATCTTTAGTTGTGTTTGTTGTTGCTACAAGGGGAGGGGGACTTATTTTTTTATTTGTATAATTCTTACATCCTTGAAATTATCCTCCAGGTGTTACTGGCCCTGGAATCCAAGAGTGAGGAGCAGGGGTGATAGCTGAAGGTCAGTTCCCCTCAGTGAGTATTAGACAAAGCTTTTTTCCAAACCCACCGACTGCACAGTCATCTGAAGTCAGACCTGCCTCTTCTCACCAAAACCATCTCTTTGCTTGCCTTCCATTTACCTCCACTCCTGCCCCAAATACCACAGATATCAAGGTTTGTATACTTCCTATACATGTGCATAGTTTAAGGATTTGAACATTATTTTGCACACACAAAAATATTATTTTATTCTATACAGTTCTCTATGTCATATATCCCTCGTCTACCTGGAAATCTCTCTAGGTAAATTCACATAGGCAAAACTTATTTTTTCTAATGACAGCAAAGTATGCCTACCTTACAATGTGTTAAATGATCCTTTTATTGATGGGTATTCAGAGCCTCTTTCATCATTTTTCTGTGTGTGTCTTCATTTTGTTACTATTTCTACCTGTTTATTGCCCCAACTAAAACAGTTAAGTAAACATTATGAGTATATCCTTTTTTCTTGGTCCTTTAATTTCCAGAGATCACCAGAAATGAATGGGCTGCATGCTAAGCATTTTGCTGTCCATAAGTTCTGTAACAATTCACATTTCCAACAGTTACGTGAGCCAGGGCCCTTTCATCAGCAAAATCCTCTCCATATTGTTTTTGCTTCGTTTCTCCTAGTGTGATGCGTGAGAAGCGTTATCTCATTGTCCCTCCAATTTAGGTTTCCCCAATATCTTTTCACTGATTATTTAGATTTCCACTTGAAAATTGTCTACTGCTATGCTTTGCCTATTTGCCAGCTGAGATTTTTTTTTATTAGTTTGTAGAGGTGCTTGAATATTTAAAACATTAGTCCAGTATTTCCTTTAGACAGTAAAAATTTTCCCAGTCTATCACTGATCTTTTGCCTTCTTTTTTTTTTTTTTTTTTTTTTTTTTTTTTTTTTTTTTTTTTTTTTTTTTTTTTTTTTTTTTTTTTTTTTTTTTTTTTTTTTTTGTCTTTTTGAGACAGAGTCTCGTTACGCAGTTCAGGCTGGCCTTGAGCTCACTTTGGTAGCCCAGGCTGGTCTCAAACTCCCACCGATCCTCCTGCCTCAGCCTCCCGGGCACTGGGATTATAGGTGTGCACCACCACGCCCAGCCTTTTGCCTTCTTTTATAAAAAATTCTTCCCGTAAGTGTAAAGTTTAAGCTGGCAAATAGAACTATCATTTCCTCTATAACATCTGTGTTTATTGTTTTGAGTTAAAAGATTTTCCACACCACAAGGTATTATGCACACTCTTTAAATTTTTCTCTCCTGTGGTTTTGCCCACTTTTTGACCTGTACATCTTAAATCTACCTGGGGCTTACCTTAGTATGTGAGGAAGAAATTAAAATTCTCTTCATCTTCTAGATGGGTGAGGTTGATTCAAGAACATGAACTCAGAACATAGGTCCTTGTTCTTCCACTACAGCTGGCTTTCTAGATTACCACAGTGTAATTACCCAGAATTCCACACTAAGACAAACTACTGGCTTAGGTTTATACTTTGCTCTTGCCATCTTTAAATTTTTTGTCAGTGGATTTTTCCACTTGTGTTTTCTGTGAATTCCAGTGGGGCACCAAGCTGAGAGCTTGAAGATTCAAGATAACCCCCTTCTTGTTTCTCTGCCTCCCAAAGATAGAGCCTCAGCCTCCAGCTGGCCTGGCCCTGCCTGACTCCCCGCAACCCTTCTTCCATTTCAGACCTTTCCAGGTTATCACTGGAACAACATATGAGCATCCTCAGCTGAAGGGAAAAAGAGTTCATCGGGGCTCACAGCTGGATCCACAGTTGGCCAGCTACCAGGCAGCTTGACATGGCAAAGCAGAATGGCAGAGGAAAGCCACTCACGTCATGGCAACCAGGAAGAAGAAAAAGAAGAGGGGAGGCCAAAGAGGACAGACACCCTTCCAGATCATTCCCCCATGACTGCCTTCCAGCCAGACCACCTTCCTAACAACAAGCCAGATATAGATATCTCTAGCCCTTCACCTTCCAGAGATCCTGAGCATGAGTGCTTGAATCTCTTGACGAGACCTCTAGATGTGAATTATAACCCAAGGACACAAAGAAATTAGCTAGATATGCCCCTCCCATTTTTTAAATTTGGTACAGGGTCTCACTATGCAGCTTGGACGCATAGTGATCCTCCTGTTTTCAGCCTCCCCAGTGCTGGGATTACAGGTACGCATCGCCTCACCTGGTCTTGCAGTGGCTGGCTCAGCATGCCCAGGGGTGAGGCCACTGTGGCATGTGGTGCCAGGGATCAAACCCCCGTCCTGGCACGTGTACATGTACCCTCTCTGTGGAAAATATTTTGCCAAACATAATAGTTAAATGAAAGAAGATATGGGATCTCCAGTTTTACTGACCCAGTGTGGGAGAAAGGAAACAGGACTAGGTGAAAATAGCTGTTCCTGGGGCCTAGCGAATAACCCACACCCCCATCCAGAATAGAGCGAAAGGTCTGTGAGAGGGACATGTCCTGGGAAATGGATGGAGCTGTTGGATTCCTCGGGTACTCAGGGACCTCACCAAGAGGATTCTTACTGCTCTGTGCAAGTTCAGAAAAAAAAAAAAAAAAAAATGGCCAATTAGTTCATTTTTAAAATATCTTAGCAACTAAGGAAACAAGGTCATCATTAATTCCAAGAAAAACAAAACACTCTAAAATAAAGGAAATGGTTACGCCATAGGTTACTTCTTGGCTAGCCACGACTAAACGGTCATAAAGAAAGCAAATAGTGAATATGGTTGTCACTAGAAATTACAGTGTGACTTTACTGGGAGAGTGATGAACAGGACATTTTGGAAAAAGTTTTCATGTCTATTGTCAGAGTTTCCATCCCTCTCAAGTCCAAGTGCTTTTGCTTTAAATTCAGGAAGTGGGGTTCAAGTTTGACATTTACTCCCCAGAGTAAATTTTCCTCTCAAACCCTCAGCTCTTCACCAGTGTCTCAGAACAGGCCCAGGACTCCTCAGAGCTAGGAGAAAGAACAAGAGAAAGTTCAGGACTTTTTTTGAAAAAGAAGAATAAAGAAAATCAGCATCCTAGAGAGAAATCATCAATAGCTATTAAGCTCTCACACTGGGGGATTTCTACATTGTCCTCAAGCTGTATCTTTACCGAGATGTGAATCTGGCTTGTTATCACTTGGGGTAGATTTAGTCACTATTCTGACATTTTAGTGCAAGATTTTGACAAGGAGAGAGTAAGGGGCTCGACTGGTGACTTTCAATAACCTGGGAAATGCTTTTAATCCTTACACTTGAGTCTCATGCCCAAAGATTCTGATTCAATTAGTCTGGGTACAGCATGGGCATAAGAATGTATTTATTGTAACATGCTGCAAAATTTGCCCACCACTGGATTAGATTATAGGGCGTGCTCTCTCTCTCTCTCTCTCTCTCTCTCTCTCTCTCTCTCTCTCTCTCTCTCTCTCTCTCTCTCAAAACACCTGAGAAAAGGCTAACTCTGCAACCATGATCCAGGCACTGAATTCACCTGATAACAAGTGCCCATAGGGCCCATAAATCCCTGGAAGAAACAATCAATCACTCTGGCAAAACTCTGAAACTTCCTCCTTGGTCTGCTGTGGGTTCCCAAGACTACGGCAGCACAGATGGCAGGTACTCTCCTTCCCCATGGCCACCCTTGTCAGAGCAATGTCCCTGCTTGCCAAAAGTTTATGCAAACTGTCCGTCCGAGGGCCACTTTGTTTTCCCAGGCAGGTAGATTCTCTGACCTTTTTAATCAAGGAACTGGGTGGCCCAGTTATGGCTAATTCTAACTCCTTCTGTTTTGATACATGGGATATTGGACTGACAAAGGTTAGCCAGGCCAATTCCTGTGCGGAATTGGAGGCCGCTTTGGGAGCATGCGCAAAGTGCCTCTTACAGTGGCCTCGTTGGATCAGCACGTATTTGGAGATGAGGAATGAAATTCCACAGCTGAGACCTGAGACAGGTAATTGCAGCAGCCGTGGCTGCCTAATGAGTGAAGCAGGTGGGGGGTGAGGGGGTGCTGCTGGAAGGGGTGTCTGGTGAGCCAAAACCCACAGTGGGGATTCAGCTTCAAAGAGCATTCTGACCCACAGACAGACAAAGAGTAGGCGCCAATGAGCTTGATTCCCAGTCTAGGCAGAAGAGGAAGCCAGGCTCACACAGAGCCATGCCAGCCTGAATCCCCTAGAACAGAGTCACTACGAGTCCCCTAGGAATGCAGGGCTGAGCTCAGGGAGCTGGAGAAGGGCCAGAAGGTGAGCAGTGCCCTGAGCATCTTCCTGCAGGAGCTCAGGGCGGCAGCCCAAGCGCGGGAGGAGTAGGGGGCAGGGAGAGGGCCCAGGAGGCTTCGTGAGAGCCACCGCAAGGCCAGAGGTCTCCCTGAAAAGCAAGAGGAGCCCTTGTGAGATGCCCTGACTAAACCCAGAGCTAGCAGAGCTGCCAGCCCAGCTTGCGACTGCAGGCCCTGACGCGGCACTTCCTGGACAGTCCATCCTCAGCAGCTGCCCGCCTGGTGTGAGCGCAGCCAGGCCACCGCGCAGGAGCTCTGCACAGACGTGAGCCACGCGTTCAGAAAGCTCCCAGGAGTGTGGGCCTGCGAGGGGCAGGAAAGCATTAGCGGGTAATGACGGCAATTGGACGCAAGTGGACACAGAGGGCGTGCCTGTCTAGACCCTTCGGGCTGGACTCATTTCTAATTTTCTCTGCTATTCGGAAAAACCAACAGTTTTGAGCTAACATATGAGTTGAAACATAACAAAATGCATCTCAATTACTATTAATAAAAATGCAAATTATCTTTCTCCCTACATGTTTAAAATAATGTTGAAAGCTGCCTGGCAGGCACAAGAATATGGTTTCGGTCCCCAGTACCACATGCCTTGCCAGCCGTGGAACCCTGGATGTGCCATGATGCCAGCTATGGAAACTGGGCATGGTAACACAGGCCTGTAATCCCAGAGCTAGCAAGGCTTACACAGGAGGACTGCTACAAGTTCAAGTTGGATAGTAAGACCAGGTACCAAACACGGAAAAATTTAAAAATAAATAAAATAATGTTGCCATACATATGAATGTCAGACCCACTAAACCAATCTCTTTGTACTCACAAACTCTTTAAGGAAACATAAAAGCCTCAGAAAAAAAGAGTATGAAAACTTCACGATCATACATTTAAACTATCATAATAAGCTTGCAAGTAGGCTCAGGGGCCAGGGGTTTGACCCCTGGGCCTGCCATGCCGGCCTCACCCATGGGGCATGCTGAGATGGCAATTGAGACTAGGCATGGTGGCACACACCTGTAATCCCAGTTCTTGGGAGGCTGTAAACAGGCAGATCACTACTACAAGTCTGATCTAATAGTGAGACCCTGAACACCCTGTAGCACCCTCCCTAAAATACAAAAGAAAAAAAAAAAAAAAAAAAAAGATTGTCATAATCAGTTATAATAGAAATAATAAAAAATGTCCAAATTTGTATAAAAAAATGGAGAGAATATACTGACCCATGTAGAATTCCGAGGACAGATTTCGGAGGACTGATTGACCCAGTGGTCTTCAAAGTCATCAGAGATCAAGAGTCTTGGCTGTGGGGAAAAAGGAACCCTTCTCCACTGCTGGTGGGAATGCAGACTGATGCAACCATTATGGAAAGCAGTGTGGAGACACCTTAATAAACTAGAGTTTGAAATCCCATTCAACCCAGCTATCCCCCTAGTAGGAATTTTCCCAGAAGAACTGAAAACATCATATCGTAGTGATATCTGTGCACCTATGTTCATAGCAGCACAATTTGTGATGGCCAAGTCTTGGAAACAACCAAAATGCCCATCAAATGAAGAATGGTTGAAAAAGATGTGGTATTTTCACACAATGGAATATTACTCAGCTATCAAGAATGATAAAGTAGCCTGCGCAGACAAACAGTTCCTGCAACCTCAGCCCTGGGGGAGTACCTCAGTTTCAAGCTGGATAACCTTTAAATGAAACACTGTTAAAATCTTAATCATTGAAAAGAGATTCCAATCAACAAAGTCACATTAAGTTGGAAAAGAATTATGTTGTCTTTAAACAACCTTCAAAATGTCATCCATAACCCGAGAATCCCCAGTGCTGGCACCATTTCTGGGCAGTTGGAGCCTGGATCCTTGATTGTCAAGTGTGGCCATGTTCCTAGTGATGCTGAGAGATTCCAGGTGGACCTGCAGTGCGGCAGTGGTGTGAAACCTCGGGCCAGTGTGGCCTTTTACTTCAACCCCCGCTTCAAACGGGGCAACTGCACTGTCTGCAACACTCTGACAGATGAAAAGTGGGCCTGGAAAGAGATCACTTGTGATATGCCCTTCCAAAAAGAAAAATCTTTTGAAATCGTGATCATGGTGCTGAAGGACAAATTCCAGGTAGCTGTGAATGGAAAACATACTCTCCTCTGTGCCCACAGGATTAAGCTAGAGAAAATAGACACGCTGGGCATTTATGACCATGTGAATGTTCACTCAGTTGGATTCAGCTCAGATTTACGAAATACTGAAGCATCTACTCTAGGACTGACAAATATGAACAGAGCAAATATACAAAAGTCTGGCATTTCACAGTTTCCTAGTAATAGAGGAGACATTTTTAAAATCATATCACAATCTGGGTACACCAAGAGCAGAGATTTGGCTGTCAATCACAGTATGACTTGCACCAAAATACTACCTATCAACTGTTTGCCAAAGACCTTGCCCTTCAAAGCAAGGTTGAGTACCCCCATGGGCCCTGGACAGACTGTTGTCATTAAAGGAGAAGTGAATACGAAGGCCAAAAGCTTTAGTATTGATCTAATAGCAGGAAAATCAAAGGGTATTGCTCTATACTTGAACCCATGCCTGAATATTAAAGCATTTGTGAGAAATTATTTTCTTAATGATGCCTGGGGAAAAGAAGAAAAAAATATTACCTTCTTCCCATTCAGTCCTGGAATCTACTTTGACATGATAATTTATTGTGATACTAGAGATTTTAAGGTTGCCATCAGTGCAATACATGGCCTGGGCAGCATTGACACAGTGGCCATCAGTGGCAATATCCACTTACCGGAAGTCAGGAGCTGGTAACTATCAAGCGTGCTACAAACGCTAAATACAGAATGACCTTGTAATCCCAGCCATGGGATTACATCCACACCTATTATCGCCTTTTTTTTTTTTTTTTTTTTTTTTTTTTTTTTTTTTTTTGTCTTTTTGAGACAGGGTCTCGCTATGCAGTTGAGGCTGGCCTTGAGCTCACTTTTGTAGCCCAGGCTGGTCTCGAACTCGCACCAATCCTCCTGCCTCAGCCTCCCGAGTGCTGGGATTACAGGCGTGCGCCACCACGCCCGGCTTATCGCCTTATTTAAATTGCACTTGTATACCAATAAGTCCAGCTGTTGTCCCTCCCATGGCCTAAGGGAGAAATCTCAGGCAACAGCCTTCTGTAGCCAGTGAGATGCCTGCTTTCTCCTGCTATGGCTTTTGAAAACCAAGCTCAAAAATTTGCTAAGTGCCACTAGCTGGCCTCAAGCATGTACTTTCTGTCAGCACCATGCTGGAAGCAGGAGTGCACACATGGTGATTCAGAGCCAGTGTCTGTCTTCTCAGGCTGCACCACCACGTGCTGTCTGATGTGTTGGGTCCACCGGTTCAAGGGTTATGCAGCTGTTTAGTCACATAAAATTGATTTCCCAAAGACACACCACTCCTTTCCCAGCGACTGCTTTCATAGTGAGTGTTCTATCATGCCCCAGTCAAGAGGCCTGATGGGGACGCTCCTCTGCTGGAGAATCTGTAGTTAATAAACCTGTAGTTTTCTTTTGGGCTTTACCAAATAATTATCATGTATATGACATCTCAGCACAGCAGAAAGGTTAAGGCCAAAACCAAACAATGAGCCGACCAAAACATCCCCATAGTGTTGACTCTGTTGAGCTATTGATTTTTTATTCCATGAGCTTTAAGGCTCAGGCCTATGTGCACACTTGCTGAGTTTCAGGGAGAGGCCAGGTAATTCAGTCTGTTATTAGATTTGTGGGCAATGACGTAATGCAAACAAGAGGTAGCAACTAGGCATCAGGAGAAAGCAAAACTTACTGATGAGTGACCAAAGCAAGAAGGCAGAGGCAACACAAAAATATTTGCGTGCAAACTGACACCTCTGCTCTTCTAAAGATTAGTCCAGCAGTAGCAGTGAGATCAAACACTGTTCTACTTTAAGTGATTAAAATCAAACCTGTATCAGCAAGTTAAACGGTTGCATTTCTGTAATGTTTCTGTTATTTGAAGGGAGTTGGCAGAAGTTCCATACAGAAGCTCTCCAGGTCAGATCTTATTGCAGATTTCAAAGGTTCAGGCCTGCAGAAAATAAGCTACATCGGTCAGATTATTAACAGTCAAAACAGACTTGGTTAGCTATTATTTGTATCCATACATTTAAAAGTATACCATTATCAATCTTGATTTTTAACAAAGCACTCAGTGTGGAAACTGCTAGCCCTTCTTTCATGTTCATTTACTATGTTAAGACTCAGGAGGACATGGGTGTGTGTGTGTGTGTGTGTGTGTATGTTGGGGAGGAAGTAGCTGTAGGAGGCAAGAAGTTGAACAATCCCCCAGTGTTGTCTTCATAAAGAACAGCAGAATGCACAACCGAGACGCTGGCGACCAAAAGACACATAGAAAAAGCCTCCTCCTGTTTCCTTACATCTTTAAAAATCATTTTCATGTTTTGTTTTACATGGAGCTATTGGACCAATTCTTTGATATAAAAAAATATAAGTCTTTATTCTTTTTTAAAAAGAATATTAGTTGACTAATGAACTTTATCAATACATTTCTTAAGTAGAACTATTTATAGTACGCGCCACCCCCACCCCACCCCCCACCCTTGCCTTGCCCCACCTCACTCCCCACACCGCAGACGTCACAGGCAGACGCCTCCTCCCACTGAATCCCAGCCACCACAGAAGACCGCAGGCCTCGGAGCACAGGCACGCGGAGGAGGAGAGGCTCACAGTGCTAAGTGCTGCGTTAGCTTCCCGGGATCCTATGGCAAAGGACCACGCACTCAGTCACTTAAAACAAGAATCGCAGCCGGACGTGGTGGCTCACGCTTGTAATCCCAGCAGTCGGGAGGCTGAGGCAGGAGGATCAGTGCGAGTTCGAGACCAGCCTGGGCTACAAAAGTGAGCTCGAGGCCAGCCTGAGCTGCATAGTGAGATCCTGCCTCAAAAAGATTTAAAAAAAAAAGCCGGGCATGGTGGCACACGCCTGTAATCCCAGCAGTCGGGAGGCTGAGGCAGGAGGATCGGTGCGAGTTCAAGACCAGCCTGGGCTACAAAAGTGAGCTCGAGGCCAGCCTCAACTGCATAGTGAGACCCTGTCTCAAAAAGACAAAAAAAAAGAATTGCCTGGCTCTCAGCTCTGGAGTCTCCTAGTTTAACATCAAGATGCCGGCAAAGCCACGCTTCCTCTGAAAGCCTAGGTAGAGCTCTCTGTGCCTCTACTTACCTGCTTGGCATCACAAGGCTTGCGATGGCGCCACTCTGTCACTGCCCCTCTCATCACACACCCTCCTCCCTGTGTGCCTCTGTGTCCCGTGGTGTTTCCCTTTTCTTATGAGGACACCAGTTACAGAGATGAGGGCTGCTCTAATGTTGTCATTTTAAATATCTGCAAAGACCCCATTTCCAAATAGTTGGGGCAGCCAGATAGCACAGCAGATTAAAGTGCCTACTTAGGCAGACGCAGTGACCGGGGTTCAATCCCCAGCCTACCATGCCAGCCCTCCCCCCCCCCGGGGGGGGGGGCGCACACTGAGACTAGGCATGATGGCTCGAGCCTATAATCCCAGTACTTGGGAGGCTGAAAACAGGAGAATCACTACAAGTCTAATCTGCAAAGCGAGACCCTGTAGACCCTGTACTAAATACTAAAAATATAGTCTTAGGCATAGGTATCAGAGGTCAGGCCTCAACTTACGTTTGGCTCCGTCTTTAGCCAGCCCTAGGCCCCTTTCATTCATTCCTCCTCAGGAGCTTTTAGCTGAGGAGCAAGAGCAGCGCTTTCCCTAAAGGACGCGATGTGTTTTTCATCTAGTCCCCCTCAGTGGGGTAGGCAGAGGCCCAGGCCCTGCGCTCCAGGAATACCTCCAACCAACCCACCAGCCGCCCAAGGTGCAGGCTTGGCAGCTGTCTGCACAATGCAGCCTGTCCCTGGGCTAACAGCTCACCTGCTGGATGCCTGCTGAGCCGCAGAGATGCAAGGAAGCCACAGGCACCTGGCCCCACACCCCTCTTAGAGCCTCAGTTTCCCCACATGTAAAGTCCAGAGAGAAGCTGATTACCCGACAGTGTCTAACATGGGCACATCCGGCCCAAAGCAGATACACATCCAAACTCCCAAGGAATACACAGCCCTTTAGGGGGCGGCCCTGGTTTGCTACAGCTAGTGCAGTGCCTCCCTGGCGACTGCGTATATTTTCCTATGCAGATTCCAAATTGAGATGATAAAGCAGCAGCTGCTCCCGGCTTCCCAGAGCCAATCTGCGTATTCCCAGCCTGTCTGGGCACCCACACAGGCATCTCTTCACACACACATCAGAAGCCCCCAAGGGTGAGCCAGAGCGGGCAACAGGGCAGACTGGGTGAGTCACCCTGCGGGCTCTCTCGGAAGCCAGTACTCCCTCAGCTTCAGCCTGGCAATGGCAGGACACGATCCCCAAGCTGGTTCATACAAGGCGGGGTGCCCAAGCCAAGCTGGAACCTCCACTCCCAGCCAAGGCCCCCCACCATGTGTTAGATGCTAACTGGGTGAGAGAGAGGCATCAGTGGTCAGGTCAGGTCAGAAGCAGAGGAGAGGAAGAGAAGAAAAGGAAGGGAGGAGGAAGAAGAAGGGGAGAGGGAAGGGAAGGAGGAAAGGACAGATGTCAAGTGGGGAAGAAGGAAGGAAGAAGAGATGTGACCCGGTGATAAAGGACAAGCCACCCAACAGTGAGGAAGAGGTCCCTTCCCTCAGCAGTTTGGAGACTCAGGCACCTCCAGGTCTGAGAAATGTCAGGCTTCTCATGAACAATTCCAGACCAGTCCACTGGTGGACCAGAAGCCCCAGCCAAATTCTCCTTGGCTCGAGGGTTCAGCGTGCCCATGGAACTCCAGGCTGTGCTCCAGGTGCCACGCAGTGTCCCCTAGTCACTCGTGTCACTCCTTGCCAACCATCGTCTCCACACCCCTGCCACAGGATGACCCATCTGTTAAGAAAATAAGGTACAGGGCCAGCGAGATAGCTCAGCAGACTAAGCCCCTGCTCAGGCAAGCACAGGGACCGAGATTTGATCCCCAGCCTGCCCCCAGACCCACTGAGCTGACCACAGAGACCAGGCATGGTGGCACATGCCTGTAATCCCAGTGCTGGGGAGGCTGAAAACAAGAGGATCATTACAAGTCTGAGCTGCATAGTGAATCCCTGTACCAAACACATTTAAAAAAAGAAGAGGAGCCAGGTGTGGTGGCGCACACCTGTAATCCCAGCACTCGGGAGGCTGAGGCAGGAGGATCGGTGTGAGTTCGAGACCAGCCTGGGCTACAAAAGTGAGCTCAAGGCCAGCTCAAGGTCTGAACTGCATAGCGAGACCCTGTGTCAAAAAGACAAAAAAAAAAAAAAAGAAGAGGAAAAGAAAAGGTTTGGCCTCAAATGCTAGGCTGGATCTGGCCTGCCATTCACCAGCTTCTTAACTGGATAGATCATGGAACCAAACTAAGGCGCTATTTCTAAGGCGCTCTATCTTCATCCATAAAACTGAGGAAATAATAATTCCTATATCCCAAGATCATTGCGTGGAGTGACTGTGAAAACGTATATAGAGGTATACGGGATTAGCACAGCGCCTGGCACACGATAAATGCCAGGCATGGGCACTTGTGTGTCTATTTCAGGGCTCAATTAAATGGGTGGGGCTTATAGGCAGAGTGGGTCTTGTCTTTGTCCACAGACAGAACCCAGAGTCACCCTTAAAGCCTCTCAGTGTCACAGCTTAACTTCCACGGAGCCGCGGCAGCTGGCACTGCCAAAGGCACTGTCTGGTTCCACATCTAGAACTGGACACTCACACCGCAGGAGGCTCCTTTTACGGTCAAAGCGAGCTGCCCATCCTGGTAAAGCCTGGAAGGGCACGCAGCCTTTGCTCCCGTCCCTCCTCCGAGGTCTACGGACTCCACCCCAGGAGGCAGGGCAGAGGTCCTCTCTGCACAGAGAGGAGAGCGGGAGAACCAGCCAATCAGGGGGCTTCTGCCTGGGCCCAATTAGCGGAAATCAGGAGATGCCACCCACTTCGCTGGGACTGCTGAAGGACCGTGCGCGGAGGCCTGGCGTGGTCTCACTACAGGTGGAGAGAAGCGGCGTCTATGGGCTCAGAACAAGCCTTCTGCCCTGTCTCCTTAGACACAGAGCCCCTCCATAGCACGGGGCAATTTGTCTGCGTTAGTACTGCGCCCTGCCTTTGCCCTGAACCTGCTGCAGCTTTCCCGGGCGCTGACGGCCCGCCCACAGATTCGCCTAGAGGAGTTCTGATCGCTCCTGCACCAGGGTCACCCCGAGGAGCTGTGCTGGCTGTGCCGGTCCCTGAGCAAGGATAACTGAACCAGATCAGAGAGGACCCAAGAGTCAGGGCCATCGAGGGCTCGTGGGGTGATGCTGACGCACAGAGTGGGTCGTGAATCGCAGTCGCAGGTCTTCGGCACAGGCTGATGGGCCTTCTGGAAAGAAAGGAGCTGCCGCTTAGGAAACTGCCCGCGCTGAGGCAGCATCCGCGCCCAGAGGGAGTGCGGGTGGAGGAGTGGGGTGTGACCCGAGCCCCTCCCCGGCCTGTCCCCCAGGGGGCTCACACCGCCTAGATGCTTCTCTGCTCACCAAGCCTTCTCCAGAGGACGCGGCCTTTTCTTCCCTCTCTGGCCTGAGAAGCAGTGACTGTCCTTTCCCTCTTACCGCTGGGAACCAAGTGGCAAAATAACAAACATCTCCTCTGAAGACACCTACTTCCTAATTCCTAGAACTTGGTGATTCTGAAAATTAATATAAATCCTTTCGAAAATATTCTCTAAGAAGCCTTTGATTCAGGAACTCCACATGTGGGAATATGTTCCAAGGAAAGATTCACACACACAAATGCAAAACTCAATACGTGCGAAAATATTTATCATTGCTATTTATATTTTAAAAATTAAAACAACTTAAGTTTCCCAAAATAAGAAAAGGCCAAGCTAAAGTATGGCATATCCTCTCAATGGAATATTATGTAGTTACCAAGAATGTATGCTCAGAGTAGGAACTAACATTGAGTA
>PVJA010024081.1:0-32270 GCA_004027025.1 Myocastor coypus | reverse complement strand
TTTTTTTTTTTTTTTTTTTTTTTTTTTTTTTTTTTTTTTTTTTTTTTTTTTTTTTTTCATTCCTTCAGCTCTTCAACCTAATGTACATGTCATATTCCTGTCTTACAAACGTCAATAGGATGGCTGCCTTGTTGCCAAGGAGAAAAAAAGAGTGTAGGTGCACTGAGGATGAGAACGGCTAGGAAGAGGCAGCGGCAAGGTTCCTATCCTAATGAGGGCTTTCAATTCCTGGGCATGCACAAGAACAAGAAGCTCCACACAGTAGGTGTGGATTAGTGAAGCTGAGAGAGGGAGAAAACCAATTATGGCAGGAAGAATATCATCTAGACAGTTGATTTCCAAAGGAACAGGAGTGTATTTCCCCTTTGGATCAAATATACTACCACTGTCTTAATACCTTAAATTATTTGTTCTGACAGTAAGTTGAAAGAGGACCCAAGTATTACAGATTTTATCAGTATCAGAGAGCATAGGCTGATTTATGTTCCTTCAGCATGCTGAAGGTCTAAAAAAGGAAAAAGCTACTTTTTCAAACAAGCAATCATTTCACTCTAGGCCTACAAGATGGACTTGGTGAAAATCACTCATGGTAACATTTATTAGCCTTTTATAAAAAAAGCACAGGGTGTAGAGAAGAGTTTCCCGTTCCCCTATGTTAGTGTTTCTTGAGTAGGTTTGAAAACTAAAGGATACACACACACACACACACACACACACACACACACACACTTCACAACAAAGATGAGAAAGTAAAATATTTTAATGTTGTTGTTATGTGAATCATATATATTTTCTATCACTAGTTTGTCATTCAGTAGCCTTTATATTTCAGACTGACCATATGTTATGATTTGAATTTGGCTGGCCACAAATCACATGTTGGAGATTCAACCCTAATACCCTAGACTGTGGCCCTATCTTCAGACGGGTTCTGTCTCAGGGTGATTAAGGTAAATGAGGACATTAGAGTGTACCCTAATGCAACCTGACTGCAGTCCTTCTAAGAACAGATGAGGACCCAGGTACATAAAGGTAAGAGCACGGGAGGACAGAGGGAGAAGGTGGCGATGTACAAACCACAGAGAAGTCACCAGAGGAACTGATCTTATCAGTAACTTGACCTCGGACTTCTAGGCTCCAGGACTATGAGAGAATACATTTCTTCTACCTAAGCTTCCTTATCTGGGCTCATTTTTCACCAGGAACTATAGGGAACAAATAAACTAGAATTCTACTAATGCACACGGTAGTCCATAGGAAAAATGAGCATTTCTCGGGAGGTGGCAAGATGGAGTGGAGATCTGGGTCCCAGATGCGTGCTCCATGAGGCCAAAGGCCCCTGTCAGAGCAGGGAGTTATTATGGAACATACATGTAGGTCCTCAGGGAGCCATGTGTGAGGCAGTGGCCAGTGGGTCCCCAACCCCACTCCTGGAAGCTGACCTAAATCCACCTCTGACTACATCTCCATACCCCACTAGCTATTTCCATTTCAGCTTGCTTGTTCCTGTCATCCTGTCTTCAAGGAGATGAAGTGCCCTTCACCGAAATGTGTACTCACATATATGTGTGTGTGTCCATCTCTATGAACAATCCCTCTTAGAGGATTTTTGCTAGGCTTTGTTTCACTTGTTTATTTTTTGTTTTACTTTGCTTTTATCTTTAAAATTTGTTACTTTTGAATTTGTTTCATCTTTGAAATGGAGAAATTATTCACAAATTAGTTGCTAACTGAGAGGTGTTCAGAAGCCAGAATTGAATCAAGAAAATTCCTGGAGCATGGTCAGTTATCACAGTCAGCACAGAAGCCCTCGTAGTAGAGCTTTGTCCCCACTGTGCTGGCCACAGCAGTAGATGCTAGACAAGAAATAAAAATTACTATCTTCCCTGACCCTCAACAAATTATCCAAGATTCATAGATGTTTAGGACTCTGATACTTTTCTTCTTATTGCTTTATCCACAAAAGTGTTTATAGTTATTCAAAATTATCCTTCTCATCTTTGCAAAGGTGTTTACTGAATGATAAGGACTTAGGAGAACATAAGATGTGGATCACAAGTCATCAAAGCATGTCTCTTCCCCTGGTAGTAGGAAGGGTAAGGGAAAGGAGCTATCAACATGCAGTTGGGTCAAACTCCTGAGTTCCATGTGGACTCTGTGTGCAGAGCCTCCTCGAAGGTGCTGGAGAAGGAAGCAACAGTGTGCAAATTTAGGGCAACGACGGAAATGAGAAGGGACCAAGATGCATTAAGCCTCTGTCCTCAACCCTCTATTCAAATCCACTCTCTTGACCAGAGCAGGAGAACCTACTTCAGAATATGCCTCACAGTGCTGGTTACCCTTGAAGCCATTTAGAATAAGGACCTTCATAACTAAAACTGGAAAAGACATGCCAAGAAGGCAGAAAATAAAGTTGAGCTCATCTACTGTCACTATCTATTCTAGCTTGAGCAATGGAAAGGATTGTGATGCAGTAAGGTTCAGTGGGGCTTCCGGCTGAGAGCAACAGGCAGGTGGATTGGTGATAGCCCAAGGCCTGTGTCATGTGCCTTGGTGACATGCTGTGGCCTCTGCAGTTTCACCCTAGAGAGACTCACAAAATTGGGGTGACGCCAGGTGCTTGTCTCCACACTATTCCACACCCATACTTGAGGTCACCCCTGCCTTTGCCTGGCTTAGCCACAAGCCCACTTAAGTTGAGCTATCATTAATTGCCACACATTACACTTTATCACTGTGCAATTTAATGTCTCTGACCTGTTGGTCCCCACATCATAAAACAACCTTTAAAAGAAAAACAGGCCGTAACAATAAAAAATATACAGCAATTCAGTTCAGCTGGTGGCTGCCCAAGCTTGAAGGTCTCTCGGTACTGCTGCTTAAATAGCTAAACACAAAATTATAATAAACGGAAGCATTAGGACTCACTCTGAAGCCAGCCTGCTAGAATCATAATGAAAAGGGCAAGCTGAGGCTGCAAGCGCCCTGCTATTAATTACTTGCCTTTGAACGCTAGTGAAGTGTATTTAAACCAGACACCTGGAGAGGCTATTTGCTAATTGACTACAGACACATGGAGGAGCACACTCATTTCAGCTATACAAATTGCTCTGTCCATACAAAGCTAATGCATTGATGATAGCCACACCCCTGCGCCTGCCCAACCAATGGAAACAAACATACCTGAAGAAAGTTTGCTTTTCAGACATTCTCACAATAACGGGCAATATCCTGGGACTTTATCTTTTTAAGCAAACAATTAGAAGGACAAGCGATCCTGCGGTATCACATGTGAAGATTAAACTTCCTTCCCTCTGTGCAACCCCAGTCAGCTAATATTCTGGCTTGAGACTAAAGTTTTCCAGAAGGAACAGATGATGCAACAATGGGCCCCATGAATGTTTAATGGGTATGAGGTCCAGAGACTTGGGACAGAGATGGCTGGCAGGCGTCTTCTACCCTGGATGCAGACTTTCCCACCGTATTGTTTAGATCCCAGCACCAGGGCAGCAAATAGTTAACCAAGGAGACAAAACCCACTGTGACCAGCAGGTCTCCATGCAATCATCAGTAGAACTAGCTATTATAGCCAATTTAATAGCTTGAAAATGAACTCATTAGTGGTCTTTTATCAGTGGAAAAAAGTCTATTAAATCCGGATGTGTGAAGCAGCGGCCCGGCAGCTCATTTCCATCCCACTGGTGACCTGAACAAATCTGAGAAACGCTTTTGGAGGAACGAGGGTCAGGCTCCATACAAGGAGAGGTAGGGACTACTTCTGCCTTCTCTCAGCCTGCATATTTCCTGGAGGTCTTTATGTTAATTTACAGTTCGGTGGGGTGTTTTGTGTCATTTCTTTCTCGCTTTCCTTGTTACCCACAGACATCCCAAAAATTTATAGATGCAGTAAAAACAAAACAAACAAAAATAATAATAAGAGGACACTACTCAACTGTGATTTGAAAATTAGACAAAATAAATGACAATATGCAGCGCCGCCCACAACCATAAGCAGGTCTTAAGATAAAGCAGTTGGAAAAATCACAGAGAGAATCATTTCGTCCTTCTTTCTGTGCCCAGGCCATCTCCCCACCTTTTCCTTTCTTCCTTTCTCCTTTTTTCCCTACCTTCCTTCCACCTTCCTTCTTTAGTCTTCCCTTCCCTCCTCTCATTCCTCTGCAATGGTCACTAAACACAGAAAGACAGCGTCGTCATGAACGTATGTTCAGTATTTCCTCCTGATGATCAGAATTTAAATCCTCTTGAGAAAACGGCTCAGTTTGATCACAGACAAACTGACTCGTCATGAGCTGTGGGACCAAGGGACCCAGTAGCATAAGTCTGTGAAACAACTAGTGGGGCATACCCAAAAGGCGCTCTCAGAATGCCTCTTCTTTCATTAATATTCCTCTGATTTTCCAGGTCCTGCTCTAGACACAAGTACAAAGAGCTTCTATGCTCTACCAACTACTTTCTTTCTGCATGGACTTTGTCTTAAAAACAGAATAAATGATTTTAGGGAAGAGACATATGTTTTCTTTCCTTCAGTCAAAATCTAGGTCATTTTCAGTGAATATATGTGACCTTAATTCCCCACTGTGACAAGATTAGCCCCTCTGGAGCTACTAGGGCTGTATTTCATTGTTATTGCACACCTTTGTGTTAGGCATGTTTGCTACAGAGCACTCCTTAGAATTACCAAGCCAGGTGGTCTTGCTGAGCATGACCAGTTTTGCTTATTAGAAACTCCTTTTCTATTCAAATCTCTCACATCCCCTGGAGGAATGGACCATTAGTTCCATGCACAGTCACCTAGTGGAGACTCAGAGAATCCAGAACATTTTTCAGGGTTATAGAGCCAGAGATAACAGGGTTTCTAGTTCACGTGAATGTGTAGGATCCCCAGAACAAATGAGGAAACACTGAATGACTCTTGTTGTGTCAAGCTTGCCCCTGTGGTTCACACTGCGTAAGACCGAAAGGTTCTGTGACCATATAGGCGAGCAAAATCCACACACACGCTGAGTTCCTGATACCTAGAGAGCACCAGCCAAGACATCCAGATGAAAGGCAGTACAGGAGCAACAGTCTTTAGCCTAGTCATGTGTCTCAGGCACAAAAGAGTTACTATGTGAGAAGGAATTTCAGGACCAAGGTCAATTCCATGGGGCCCACTATATGCCATATTTCTGCAATTTGAGAACTCGATGGTCTTTTAACTTCTCTTCCTGCCTTAACATTCAACATTGGTAGCATGCACTAGGCAATCCTTCCTTTCTGACCCCTGATTACATTACCATGGTTGGAGGGTGAGGGCAATCCACACTAACTGGGCTCCCAGGCAAGAAGACAACCATTAGGTCGAGTTAGTGATTAAAAAGAAGACTAAACTTTCATGTTGATTCATCAAAGCTAAAAAGGCCTGATTTCTAAAATTTTCTTTAAGTTTTTTGCAAGGATGTATAAATTGGAAAGTGAATATTTGTCATGCAGTTAATATAGATACTTTATTTTAAATTAACACTCTTTACTTCCCTTTAGAAGGAACTTAAATGAAGAAGATAGTAGAATTCTTCATTCTCTTCCACAATCACTAGTCTGTTTGTCCCATATTTTGTCAAAGATAGATAAAAATAGAACAAGATAATACAAAAGCACTGATTCTTTTTCCCTGGGATAATTTTATCCTCAGACTGAATTTGCTGAAAGACACTTGCTGATGACTCAACATGTCTAGGTTTTGCAGGCTCCTCTTCACCACATGGGAAACAGGGTCCAGCCTGTACTTCTCTTACTATATCTGGAGAGGTGATAGCCAGTTCTCTCTAAGGACTGACACACACTCCTGTGGGGTCCTTTCTGCCCCCTCTGAGCTTGTTTGGCCTGATGAAAATAACTTATCAGCAGAGGAAATATTCCTTTCTCTGTCACTTCTGTTCTTGAAAATCTTCAGATCATATCTGGCAAAAATCTTCAGACTCTACCTGGCTTTCTCACTATCTTCTTCTGTCTTGATGTCCCCGCAGATTTGGAGAATTTATCTACTAGAGGAACCAGAATTCTATTCAGAAATCTTGCTGCTAAGCTTAGCTTTCTCTAGGAACCCTAGCTATGAAATGTTCTCTTGGGATCTTCGAATTCAGACCCAGCATCACCTGGATGACTTGCTAAACCCAGATTTGGACCCTACCCTCAGGGTTTCCCTCTCAGTGTTCTAGGGGAGAGTGATGCTAGTCTTTGCATCTAAGTGTCCCCAAGCAACACTGATTCTGCTGCTCCTCAAGGAAGCCTGAGAATACCCAGCTTAGAGTGAGGACCTTCTGCACCCTAGGGATGTTCTCAGATCCCAAGCAGTAGTACCTACCGGGTGTCAGCATAAGAAGGAAGAAAAAGAAGAAGAAAAATCCTGCTAAGGAATAACTGGCCGGTGACAACCCTGAGGTGGGCTAAAATCGTCATGTAAAAAAACTAAAAGCCATATTTTAAACTAAATCACTAACAAATTGATGGTAAACACCATAATTATTGTACTATTGGAATGTGTAAATACCAAAACTGTGCTGCTACTCACTCAACCTGCTAGTTCTGTGGGTATTTTTTTGTCATGAACACTAATAAGTTGCATTCAAATCATTGATTTTGTGCATTCATTTTTCAAATAATGGACTGCTATTCCTCTTAACATTCTCAGCTTCACCCATGAATTCTTATTCTAGATCAATATATTGTCAAGCCCTTAAGCATGATTATTGCAGTCACTGAGACATCTAGAGGAGAAATCCCAATCTTTGCAAAGGTGAACATTCTTTTTAAATGTCAGAAATCTCTGGTTTTATACACTGTTTAAGAAAAATACATAAAATAGTCAGTGATTACCATGACATTCTTTATCTTAATAGGAACTACAGTTAAAGTAAATGTGAATCATGTACAAATTAATGTGAAGTTGTTAATGTGAATTAACAACTATACAGAATTCTGGGCCAACACGGGATATTTTTGCTCGCTGGGGCCTGTGCATTCAAGGATAAAGAAGCACCCTAGAAATGTACAAATTCCTAAATTCAGGCCTTTTAGAAGGGATTGCTGACAATTTTGAAATCAAAATCAGATACTAAATCAGAAGAAAGAGCAACCAATTGACATTCTAGACCACCTCGCATCCCAAATATCTCTGATACATGAGACAGTGATATAACTAAAATAAGAGCTGACTGTAACAAACCTAATTGGATTAGTGCCCAACAAATGTATGAGGATTCCCTGTAAATGAATGGCTGGTAGGTGCGAGGACAATGGTCACCCCCTGAGGCAACAGGGACTGATCTGGTTTGACAGCTTGAATGAAAGACAGAAAGAAGTAATCTGAAAAAGTGATTTTTCACCCTGGCAATGTGTTTGGAAACAGCTTATTCTGCCTGATTTTATATAGATGAGATTTTCATCAACTCTAAGTTATTTTCCCAACAGGAAAATTTAATGTACTATTTATTAACATATTTCCACTATATAAATGAGTTTATTTTACTGTCATAAAAATAACTGCATGGAATATGTGCTTCCTGAGTTCTCCGGCCATAATATTTTGCTCTTTTTCTTATCTCTGTCTCCAAGGTTTAGTTACTCTATTAGGGGCCCAGCAGAATGAGCAGATGCAAACTTCTGTGCTTCTTTAGCATAGCACAAATGATGGAGTTAAGACACACTTAGAGTAGCGTTCAGAACTAGAGGCACAAGTGCTTTTTCACCGAATTAGCTGCTAAAGGTGGCTAGGTTTCCTCTCACTCCAGAGCCAAATAAAATACATCTGATGTGACTGTGAGTGGGTGAGTTGATTATCACATTCTCACTAATTAAGGGGAAATGCACTTAGGAAAAGTACAGATCAGTTACAGGTGATAGATTCATAGCAGTCATTTCCTTTGCTGTTAGCTGTAGGAAGAGGATATTACTATATATTTCAAAGCTGAAAAAAATGATTTCACCAACAATCTGCTTAAAAATTAATATTTTCTGTCAGATTTTCAGAAATCACACACAAACTTTTCCAGAAAAAATATTTGGCATAAACTGAAGAAAAGTAAAGCTGTGCATCTGTCTCTTCAAATTTGAATGCATAAAAAAGAACACTTTTAATTTTTCTTTTTCCTTATGATCCTCTAGTTGACAATTCCTGGGCATGATTTTAGTCACCAAGGTAAAAACAGCTTTTAACCTTCAGTATTAGATAAATGTAACTATCTAAGGTATGCTAGGTAAATGCCCTGAATGTTTACATTAAAAGTATTTATTACAGTAGAAGACATATTGCCAGTAAGCCTCTCCAAGGCTCCAAACTTTCAGCACACTTATCCAATCATTCTTACCACTTTCTAAATCAGTTCTGGGAATCTTTCATGATTGCAGTGTTTTGGCTGCTTTAGTATCCTGATTCATTTAGAAATATTTACCTTTCATGGATGCGTTGACTTTGGGGAGGAATAAAAACTCAGGTACAGTGACATCTGGGCCAGCCAAATAACTGAGCAGATTAAAGCATTTGCAAGCAGAAGCAGGGGCCAAGGGTTTGATCCCGGGCCTCACGTGCTGGCCCGTTGCTGGTCCTACCCTTAGGGTGCACTGAGATGGCAATTGAGACTGAACATGGTGGTGCATGCCTATAATCCCAGCTCTTCTGGGAGGCTGTAAACAGGCAGATCACTATGAGTCCAGTCTAGTAGTGAGACCCTAAACTCCCTTTAGATGTTTCCCTAAAATACAAAAAAAAAAACAAAACAAAAAAAAAAAAGACAGCATGCAATCTGGTGGAAAAAGTGAATGAGGAATGAGGAAACATCATAATGTGCCCATGACATTGGGTGTCACGCAGCAGCAGCAGCAGCAGTCACTGTGTGTGTGTGTGTGTGTGTGTGTTTTTTTTTTTTTTTTTATCACATCTGATAAAGACACTCTCAAGAGAAAACTCTTAGAGCTGCTTTAGGAAGTGGGAGAAATTGTTTACAACATGAGAGAGAAGACTTTGAGGGGCATTAATGGCAATATGTCTTTTAATATAATATTTTTAATTTAAATGATCACCATACATTTTATTATACCTCCTCTATAAACGTGTGCATATGTGAGTTTGATTCCTCCTCCACCTCAATCCTCATCTACTTGCTTCTTATGGCCACTGTGAAAACCCAGAGAGGGAAGTGGGTAATGGAGACATCGCTCCCTCCACACACACCAAGCAACCACCAGGACCCACATGGATATGTAAAAACCTTCTCACAAAAGCCACTAGGTAAACATGCTTGAATAATTTTGCACAATCATATCACCGAGAAACAGTTCAGAATTATGGGAGACTCAGTTTTAAATTTCAAGTGCTGTGGGACATAACGCCAATTTTGCCATAAAAGCACATAACTGTGACCTTATAACTCACATTTATTCTTTAAAATATTTCTATCAATGAATTATTAATTTTGTGAGTATTATTATATTAAATAATGGGTACTTAACAGAAGAAATAGAATAGTAGTGTTACATTTTTAAGGTTTATTGAGTATAAAACACTTAAAACCTTTCCACATCTACTGTTTTTGATATACAACATCTGAAAAAAAAAAAAAAAAAAAAAACCAAATAAATCCCTCTATAAACTATAATGAAAATACCAGTAGAGCTCTACAAAGAAAACTTGGCTTCAACTGTTCCACTCAAAGCATTCTCCACACTTAAAAATTTCATAGTTCATACAGAAGCATCACTGACACTAATAGCACATATGCTTTGTTTTTCTGTCCTTTCTTGTAGGGCACAGTTGAACTCTTTGTGGTTTGCTGTTATCATAGTAGGTCTTTGTGATACTGCACCCGCCTATTCACCTGTTAGGTCACCAGTGCTCCACAGATTTTTTCTTAGTTCTCCAAACATAAACATTTTGGTTTGCCCCATGCTGTAAATGATTTTATGAGTTCCACTCACAATCTTCTAAGAAAATTTCTCCGTGATGTTTTGTTCTTGTTGTTTTCTTTGTAAAGTATCAAACTACTTATGACACATATGCTTAGGATGGAGTAAAACATAACCATTGGCCAACACTTCATGTTTTGAATGATGTTATAGTTTCTGCATTACTCATCAACATCTACTCCACTTTAGCTTTGTTATAGAAAGTTACCACGTCAGGATTCTATTTTTGGTTTGTTTATGCGCTTGTTCTCACTATGCAAGTTGGACTCACAGTGATCCTCCTGTTTTGGCCTCCTCACTACGAGATTACAGGTGTGCACCATCACAACTGGTTTAGGACTCGGTTTTGTTTAGGTTCCCTGTCACTATTTCCATCATTATTCAATGTTGCCATCAGCAGTACCTGTTTTTCTTTACCATGTGTAAGTTCATGTTATATCTTCCTGAAGTCCAAAGATTGTAGTATACAATTCTCTGTTTTGAAATTGCAACACTTAATGTGAGATTACTGCTTTGTTCCTGTGGACAGTTCCTGTGCTGGTCAAACTTCTCTGTTAACAAATGTAACATCAATTGGAAACCCATAAACCAATTGTTGAATGGCACATTCTTAATAGTTTGTGAGGTGGGAGCAACAAGTCTGTTCACAGCATCATTAGGTTTATTACTATATGAATGAGGACCTATCGGCTGAGTTCCAGAATAAATTTCTAAATTGAAAGCATAATAAGTCCTCATATCTATGAGGGCATAAATTGTTATGCCATGTTTTGAAGGCTTTTGAGGAATATACTGCCTGAAGCTACAGCAACCATGAAATGCTGCAAGATGTTCATTAATGGTCATGGATTCAGATGGTGTATAAATTGCTTGACAATTACCCACAAATCTCTCAAACTATGTAGGGATAGCGGTTAGATTATCAGTTATTTTTCTTTCTTGGTGGGTGGCGTTGTCATCAAACCTCAGGCAATTTTGAAGAAAACCAAATCTCCTCAGTGTCATTGTTATCCTGCAAACTTCCAGCCCATGAGATTATCATGAGTAAGCCCTGCTAAATATCTGCTAGATGGAGCATTACATCCATAAAAAATCAGTCTGACCCTTTTGCACACATGCACACACCTTGTTATTCATCATACAACATGGATATACATGAGGACTGTTTCCTGTGTCTCCCAGGCATAGCAACTGAGGCACTCAGTCACCTACTATCATGCTGAAGTACAAATTTACAGTACGGATGGGACATTGTACCGCAAGTTTATGCTCCTGCCAGTAGACAATGCTGAATTTCTAGGAGAGAAAAGAGGTGTATATTTGAACAAAGACCCATCAAGACACAACCAGACCATATCAGCCACACAGAAAAACTGTCCTCCAGCATCATTTTTATGGGCTCCAGAATTTGTGCCAAGAAACCTAAAAGAGAAAGACATAATTAACTTGTGCAAACAGAAGCAAAGTTTCCTAAAATTATAGAATGATGTTAGATGCATTGTTCACACTAATGTCTAAAATTCAAGGGGCTCCAGCCATCCTTTTGGTTCCCAAAACTTTCCCCTTTCTCCATATGTCATTTCCCTGGTAACTTAACTCATGGGGAGGCCTTCCAGAGATCCAAGACAGTAAAACTAAGTTTAAACTTCACCATATTCATGGGAACGTAGTAGTGATGTAGAAGAAATATAACTCCCATCATCTGAATCCTGCTAAATGTCAGATGTCCTCAATTTGTGTTCTTTGAATATGAAACAATGAATTCCAAGGAACAGTTGAGGTTAAGAGTAGGACAGGTTCACTGAGAGATAGCTCCTGAGAGACAGGACGAGTCCCAAAAGTGATCTGCCACCAAGACCCTTTGTCAGGGATAATCTATACAGCAGTCACATTGTGAGAACAGTGTGATTCAGACTACAATCAATCTATAGGATTACAAGTATAGCTGCTTTGCTAATATTGATCTAATATGGAAATGAATCACATAGCAAGGATACATGGAAAGAAGTAAGGCATTCTGGGTCCAGATGCTCTGGTCAGCCACCTGGGCAACTGCCGCCTAGCTGCACTTACTGGACCAGGTGGTGCTAATTACTATATAATCACAAGTTATTTTTGATCCCATAGGGAAGCATGTAGGCCTGCCCATTGCATCTTTATCTTGAGTTCTGGCCTTTTCCAGGTATACCTCCAGCCACAAAACTGATGTCTTTATTTCTATGCTGACTTTCTAGAGAATCTAGTCCTTCTCTGACAATATATCAATTTCTACCTAACTAAGCTGCCTATTATAGTAACATCTTGATATTTCACCTAATAAGGATTTCAGCAAAATTTTTGAGTTACCAATTAAACTAAAGGAACGATTTTTCAATGTAATCTTTATGTTAAAAAAATTGTGAACTGTTTTACTAAAAAACAACAGTGACAACTGTAGAGAATTGATGATTATGAATATATTATATAAATATAATCTATGGTATAATTTCAACAAAATAGTGTGACTGATGAATCAGGACTGTGAGCTTGTAATTTTTCAAAATCACAACTCAGATAGAAGTCAGATGTTTACATCTTCCCTCCTAAGTCATGCTGAAATATTTCTAACCATGGCATAAATACGACAATGCAAACAAAATAGCATTTCTCCTGTTCCTTGCTTCATTTTCCAAGAGCTCCATTTCCTTTCGCCATGGAATACTGGGACCACGAGCTTTTTGGTCAAAAATCTCTCTCTTATTTACAACTCCTGGACCTTAGGGACATAAAATAGCTTTAGTGCCACTTTCTTCTTACAAAAGCAACAGAAGCCAGGTCAACTTTCAATAATTTTTATAAGGATAAAAATGAAACAATATTTAAAAATCATATGGTATTTAGTAACTCTTGGGGTACTGCCGATATTTTTGACAATTTGTATGGCAACATTCTTAAGAGTTGAGGTTGGGGGGCCAGGGAGATAGCTCTGTGGCACAAGTGCCTGCCTGGCAAGTGCAAGGTCATGAGTTTGAACCCTGGTCCCACCAAAAAAAAAAAGAGTTGAGGTAGCTGAAACAATTATATTTATCAGGAAAGTTAAGAATGAATATGATTAGTGACTGATTACTTCATACTACAGTTTGTCCACTAAGCAAATGTTCAGATCTTTTGGAAATGTACTCAGTTTATTCTGTGTATTTGAAAAAATGGAAAAACTGATTATGATATCAAAATGTGAGACAATTATGTTGTCTATGACCACAAAGTATTTTCTATGTTATCTGTGTATTACGGTGCAAACTATGAAAATTTAAGTTGCAACAAAGTAAAACCTCAGTTGTTACAGTATGCGCTCTCAGTTGGACATGAATTTCTCTTAGGAACCATGGAAATTATTCTAATTAAAGCCATTTCAGATACTTTGAGTAGGATGTTAAGGAACTTTGTTCCCACAGATAGAATATGTCAGTCTTACAATCTTCATCTAATGTGAAAACATGGAACTGTCCAAGAATAAGGTGGTTGCTGGTCTGAATGTACAGATTCCGAGGTTCTTAGTACTGACCAACTGCAGGGGGAGGAAGCTCCAAAGCCAGGGCAACCTTTGCCTGATGTAGCACAGGGAAGTTTGTTCTGTCCTCAGACACAGTGACAGTCATTTTATCCCTAACACTTTCCTGTCCATCATCCCAGGTAGTCTGCTACACTGATTTCCCTAAGAACTCTTGTTCACTCTTAGCTCCACCTCAGCCGCGCTTTTATTTGTGCAGACAGCTACAATCAAGGTGGATTCTTGAAGTAATCACTAGGGTAGCCTCTGTCCTATTGTGCACTGTGATGGAATCAGTTTCTTCAATGACAAAGGGCCACACACCTCCTCATTTATCACAGGAGAGTGAATGCACATGCCAAGGGACGAGGGCAGGGAAGGAAGAATGACCAGCCCTCCTCCATTCTTCAAAGGGTCTGTCGGTGAGAATGATTCTACCACTCAGGGAGGTTGTGAAGAATAGCTAATCTGAGGAAAGGGAGGACCAAGAAAACACGAAGTGGAGCAAAATTGACATGAAAAGGAGAATTGGCGATATTTCCAGGGATTCTCAGGGCACAAAATAAAGTTTAGGGAACGAGTCACTCATCCTTGTGCAGACATTGCCCATAGGTTAAATTAAGAAGATACCAATGAGCTAAATACATACACCATCCAGGTGTCTGGAAGAGTTAGTCCTCCACTAAAAACTGAGCAGACTTCCAGAAATGATTGTCCTGACTTTAATCTATGGATGAAGCTTTCTACCATATTTAGACCTCTGGTTGTATCAGTGGAGTGTTTTCTCCTTTAGCTTCTACAAAAGATCAACCAGCACACTAATTCGTGTCAAGTCCCCTGACTGAAGCATCCATTAAATTCAATCCCAGAGGGAATGTATGTTAAAATCATAGAAGACTTCATTAAGCATGCCCGTGCTTCCTTGTAGTTCATGGTTTCTAAATACACATGAGATTTTCATAGAAATGCTTTTTCCTTTGTCTTTGGTTTAGTGTTTCCCCATGAACTTTTAAAATTGCAACAAACAAAAGAAAAGACCTATTCTTATGAGGATTATTTCAATAGTAAGTGTTCCTAAAAATGTTTTTGAATGGTACTCCAAAATACAGAGAACAGCTGCTACTTCCCTTCGGGGTGGACACATGCTCTTTTTGAACACTATCTCCACTACCAAACTTCCTTCAACATCTTCAGCTTCTAGATCCTAATAACAATCACACAGTAATACTTGTATACAAGATGTTTACACCTAGTACCCAGCTAGTACATGGCAACATTTTCCACTTAGCCATTGGGACCTAGGCTCAAGCAGCTATTAACATTAGGATGAATATAGGTGGGGCAGACCCTTTACCAGAAGCATAGAACCATACTTGCTGTACTTCTGTAAATTTTGAAACTAAATTAAAATTTTCAAGGACAGCAGTAATTAGCAATTTAATTTACTTTTGACAGTCTGTGGCCAATGGAAGCCTGTTGGATTTTGCATCTGACTATCACAAGCTCTACACACTGAGATATTTCCTCTAATAAATTGTGCCCAGTATTAACCTTCTGTCACTAAAATCTTGATCCTGGTACTAACAATGAAGAATTATTGCTTCTGTTATTGTTGTTATCACTGCTATAAGCTAATCTGTTCTGAGGGCCATATGTTATCTGCTTTGTATTTTTCATGGCATGTATTCTTCAAAACACCTGTGCAAAAAGTACCACTTATGTTATATGTCAGGATCTAGAGGCTTAGAGAACGTGAGTTCATCCAGAAAGGCAGACCTGTTAAGTGGCAGTGCAAAATAGGATGCATATAATGTGGGAAATAACGTTGACTCATTCAGCTCAGGACATCTAATACTTACAGTGGGTGTGGCTTCTGGTTTGCATTTTAATCTGTGTCATATATTAGGTTTTTATCAATATTAGATGACACAACACCAAAGGAGAGTAGCATATTGGTTGTGACGTAGTGCCAATGGCAGTTCCTAGAAGTGTTGCCATGAGTCAGTAACCAAACCAAGGTCAATGCCATTTCCTTATCAGGAACCTATGCATGCATTCTGTAAGGACTTATATGTAAGGTGGTAGCGGTGGTGTTAATGAAAACAATATCAAAAGTTACTCCTAGGTGTGCATATTTACAATTCAAAGTACTGAATAATATATTTTCTCATTTTTGCTCACAATAACCATACTACTCCTAGGCCTGAGGTCCTTTATCAAGAAAGCCAATGTTGGTGGATAATAGCCAATTCTAAAACACACTAGAGTTGGAATTTTTGCATGAGATGATATTTAGTTCACAAAATGCAATTTTCCAGTTAAAATCTTACATCCTTATGTCAATATCATAACTATTACTTGTGAGTTACACTTTCAAATGTACAGTAACGGGAGTAAGTATATGTGTAGCGAATGCCCTTGGGGCAAGGGTCCCTTTGCACATTGGCTGAGCTTTGCCTTACTGTGCGTCTGTGCACCCTACTTCATTCGGCACAGCAGGGGCACAGGGCCACCTTAGAGGCTTACCTGAGGGAACCATGCCCTGGTAGCTACTTCCTGACTTTGGCTTCACTAATTCTTCCCTGAGTGTGATAGTCATTTTGTGTCATTGTGACACATTATTCAAGAACAAGAAGTTAAAAGAGGGAAGTTTTATTTTGGTTTATAGTTTTAACAGTTCCTCATTCATTGATTCTATTAGTTTTCATACTGTGTTGAAAATGAGACAGCGCACCATGGGGAAGGATGTGGTAGAGAATTGCATCACACTGCATAGACTCCAGAAGGGAAAAAGTGCCAGAGACAAGCTCTAGCCCCAAGGCCATGATGCCATGATCATTTCCTTCAATCAAGTGTCGATCCTTCACTTTCCATCACCTATTGGAGTCAGCCATTGTCATCACTTAGTACAACCAAATAATGAACCCATCAACCGATTAATTCATTGATGACTCAATCTCCTTTCAAAAGTTCCACCCCTAATATTACTGTACCGAGGCTCAAACCTTGAACATATGGCATATTGGGAAGACATTTTAGATTCATTGTGGCCATTATGGCATCAGACTTTCAAGGGACACTATTGGTTTTCATCTTGAATCTTTGACTCTATCTTTTCATCAGCCTTTTCTTCTGTGACCTCTTCATTAAATGTTTATCATTTTGATTGTTTTGGGAGAATAATTTTGCAGTGAGCATGTGAATTCAGAGTTACTCCAATAGCCAGAACCTGAGCATCCATGCACTGGTTCCTCATTGGGTAATCCTCTGCATGGAGGACAGACGCCCTCCAAGAGCTTTCTTGTCCTTTTCCTGTGTACTCCTCCCTACCGAAGGCTGCTCAGAGCAACTTTTTCATCTCAGCATGAAGTTTGTGATGAGGACCTTGTGTAACTCTATAGAACCAAATAGTGTTTCTAAGAAACTGACCACATCCACAATTCATCTCTAGATGGACACTTTCTACTAGGGACTTTGAATAAGATTGGGTTATGGAAAATTTCTTTGCAGTTGATAAAAATCACAGTCTTCTAAGTGACTTCTTTATTTTTGCTACATGCATATATAGAAACAAAGGAATAGGAAAGAAAAACACCCAGAGGGCTTTACTTGAAAGTTGAAAGGCTTTATTTTCATTTCATTACTGTCACTTACAAGATTTTAATGAAGGCTTACCACTCTTCAAAAGAAAAGCACTACCAGCATAGCATATGATTATTTTATACTCTTTGCTTATGTAATCATAACTCCTTAAGATGGCGTCCAGTAGTCCCAGTGAACTTCCACAAATTTCGTGTCACTGGACAGAAGTGATGCCACTTCTGACATAACACACTGCTGGAGAACTGTGTCGTTACACTCCTCAGTTCATGTAAACCTAAGAAAAGTACTAGCACCAAAGATGGGAATAAGGAAAGCCTGAGCTTTCTGGGCCTCCTTGAATCCTGGTCTGGCTCTTTGTCTCTGTTCCTGCTTTCTTAACATTTTCATCTTGACTCTGTTTTCCCATTAATAGGCATGAGGTCTCTGGTAAGAGTGTGCTCCACAGAGCGGAGCTTGCTGTCCAGTGGACAATCATTTCCTCTTCTTCTGGCAACCACCTCAGCCCCGACCTTAGGTGAAGCTGACGGTCACCAGTCACCATAATGGCCATTATTAGCCATTGTCTGTGTCAGTGTGTACACCAGAGGGTTTGTGTTTAGTGTGTGTGGTAGGCACCTGAACTGCAGACTGTGATCCTGACCAAAAAATCCAACAACATATTTAGCAGTTGGTGGGCAATTTCCAGCACAGGATTTTTGTATGTACATATTTGTTGTGAAGCACTTCTTTCCTAACATAAGATTTTACTCTCTTATAAGCTGATACTACTACTGATGTTACTAAATCATTCACAGTGCAATAATACTTGCAGCGAAATATGCAGCATCCCTCTTCATATAAGTAATCCTCAGTATTTGTTAACCATTTTGTCCCTAAGGAAGACAGATATGTTGCTTTTCTTTTCTCCAAGAAAATGAGATATAAAGGAAGAGTCATGATATTAGAATCCTTGACATATGTCTCTCCTTTTCCAAACATCTCATTGTCATAAAATAGCTCTACAAACCTTGTTAGCATTTGAATATGAATTTTTAGATGCAAAACTCTAAAAGGCTGTTAAATTCAGTAGTCAGCCCACCAACTCTGGTAATCAGGACACTTTGAGCTTGGCAATTTTGCTGGTATGAATTAAGGATTCTTCACAATTGCTGTGAACAAATCTTAAACATGTTCTAGGTAAGACACAGTTGTACACATAAACAATGTGAAGCTAAAGGAATAATTAGCTTTTTATGATATTACAAACCCAAAGGTAAAGAGACTTCAGAAAATATTAAGCAGGTCAAGGGCTTGTGACCTCCAGAAGAGACTTCTTGGGAGTTTGCTCATTCTCCTGCAGTGAAGCTTTGAGTTACAGACTTTAAAGGTTGCACAGGGGCTGGGGAGATAGCTTGGTGGCCTAATCACCTGCCTGGCAAGTGCAAGGACTCAAACTTGATCCCTGTTAACACATGCTATGCCTGCCCAGTGCTGAGCTGCCCCATGCTGAGCCAGTCACTGAAGCCAGATGTGGCCGCACGGCACACCCCTGTAATCCCAGTGCTGGGGAGGCTGAGACAGGTGGATCACTACAAGTCCGAGCTGCATAGAGAGACCCTGCACAGAATAAATGAATACATAAAAGATTAAAAAATAAAAAATAAAAGCTGCACAGTCGGAAGCTATTCCAGTCTCTATAGACATCCTCAATGAACACCTAGGAAGTCACTTATGGTCAGCGACGAGTGTTTCAAAAATCCTTCACATGACACAATCTTGGCTTCTCAGTTGAATTTTAAAGTCCACGGTGGTAGGGAGCAATGTGCACACTCTCTGCTGTACTTGTTCTGGGACCTGGGTGACATAAGATGATGCTGAAATCCATTTGGAAGTAAAAGATCATAAAACTGAATGCAAAGAGGAGGGTTCTAGGGCCTCACTCCATAGCCACAACTGATACAATAGTATATTTACATATTACACATGACAACATACCTTGACATCATATATTTGTGTCATAACTTATGCCACTATTGTAGTTAAAACTGACGATGTAGTATACAACAGGATCACTCTGATTGCAACAATAGCCAACAAACAGACTGACACTCCATACTGTGATTATCTGTCCTATTCTGTCTAACATGCATCTGACTGTGTAGCTACCATCTGAACACTCATCAATTTCACAGTTGAAGGAAGTCCAGAATTCACATTGTGCTGCCTAAAGCCTTCCAAAACTAAGAGCTCAAATCGTCTCACTGTTCTTTCTCTGTTCCGAAGCTCTTAGTAGTGGAAGATAGATATGATTCTGTTTATTTTTTGTTTTTCTTTTTTTTTTTTATTTTAGTACTGGGTATTGAGCCAAGGGCCTTCACATTGAGATAAATCTTGAGCCATTTTTACTTTGAATCACTAAAATGTCAAATTTCCCAGGCTGTGCTGAAACTTGCTGTCATCTTTCCATAGGCTCCTGTGCAGCTGGGATTACAGGCATGGGCCATCACACTCTGCTTATAAATAAGTTTCCTTTTTATTTTTAAAGAATACAAAATACTGATGGGAAAAAAATAGCATTAGAAATGATACAAGATTTCACTAAACAAAGTAATAGGATTTCAACAGTGACTGCTGTATAACACGATGCTATCTTCCCAATAGTTGCTCAGATTACCAGATATAGACGTGTAAGATTTGTTTAAAGGAAAAAAAGCAAAATAATAACAAAGAAGTTATAAGAAATTCAAAAGAGGAAAAATGTAAGTGTAAAATAGAAAAAAAAATTAAGCATTAACTACTCCTTTCCAAAGACCAGCAGAAATCAACAATACAAATACCCAAACTATTCTGTGCATATGCCTCAGTATATCTTTTTCTCTTCTTTCACTTGTCCTTCTCCTCAATCCAGCTTTTACTTCCCATTGAACATACCTTTCCCTTTCACAGTATCTGATGTGCCTTTTAGATTTTAATTATTCTTTCAGATTCTCACACTAGAAAGATAACAGGATGTTTGCATGCGTGGATCTGATTTCACTTACCAATGTAGTCTTTAAATCGCATTTATTTATCTATAAAGCCTCCAAAATTCAAAGACTCAATGGCCATCTGAGTTGAATATACACTTCACAAATGAAGAGTTACAAGTGACAAATAAATGTATTAAAAAAAGGTTCAACACCACTGGTCATTCAAGAGATGCAGATTAGAACAATGCTGAGATTCCATCTTACCCCAGAAAGAATGTCTGTCATCAAGAAGTCTACCAATAACAAATGCTGGAGGGACTGTGGGGTAAAAAGGAACCCTTCTCCACTGTTGGTGGAAATGCAGGCTGGTACAACCATTATGGAAATCAGTATGGAAATTCTTCAAAAAGCTAGAATTAAAGGTCCCAATCAAGTCAACTATTCCCTTCCCAAGCATTTTTTCAAAAGAACTGAAAACCTCAGACCATAGCAATACATGTGCACCCACAATTATAGCAGCATAATTTGTCATAGCAAAATCTTGGAAACGACCCAAATGTCCATCAGCTGAGGAATGGATAAAAAACATATGGTATTTTTGCACTGTGGTAATTGTTCAGCTACAAATACATTTCTCAAATGCATTTTTCTCTCTAATACACAAATTTCTACTCATTTTCTAAAAACTAAATCAAGAATCGCCTACCTGGAGAATTCTCTCCAACATTATAGCCCTAGTCAAGCCTCAGCTTCTTTGCAGTGTATGAAGTATATCCTAGACCCACTACCATTGCATTATGTGTCTGTGAATGATTTACCACAACTACAAGCTCTACCCCTCAAAAAATAAGATACTATTTCTTGTACACTTACAGGTTTTGCACCCTATCCTGAATCCCAGCAGAACTTGAACAAGGGTACTTTTCTCTAAAGTTATTTAATAGGTGTATACACAAACAAATGTACTAGGCTCATCTTGGGAAATCCTAATGCAAGCACAAGCTGCATTTTCAGGCCTTGGTTTATACAGATGAAATGAAAGTGTTGAGGTAAAGAAGCTCCACTTTTAAATTCTACAAGTTTCCACTAACAAGATTTTTAGGATCCACTTTTCTGTGACTGGCTACAGAATAGTTGAGGTTCTTTAAACCTTTTCCAAAACTTTCTCTTTATCTTGCTCCAGTGCCTTAATCTGCTTTAGATGTAATTCTGAAAAGGAGTCTTCTGGCTGGCCAGAAAAATGGTGAACAAATGTTTCCAGTAGCTTTAAAGCCATTATGAAGTATTTGTCAGAGTCTCTGAGCTGGCACAAGGAAGTGCTGACAAACACAGAGCCCAGGCTGTGTAACATTGATCCCACTCAGAGAGCTTGGGCCATGTGACAACTAATTAGCAACATCAGCTTACAGGAAATATCCATGCTGAAATCCTTTCTAACAAGTGTTAGTGGAAAGTATCCAAGCTTGGAGTGTGAGAGTTGTAATGGGCACATTGTGAGGCTTTAACAGAAAAGTAGGGAGAAGAAACCTATAGTCAAGTAGGCTGTAAGCACCGTGAGTACTAGTATGAGTGCCTGGCAGTTTGTGATATAAATATGTAGCATGAAAGTCAATGGATTCATATTAATTATGTGCTTAATAGGCCAGGGTTCGTGCCTAAGCATACTGTATCTGTCTTTGTGTCCTCTAGCTTGCTGAGCCCCAGTAAATGAGCTGTACTTAAAATGTGGGCGAGAAGGTACTCTGCATATTGTAAACTGCTGTTCTCAAGCCAAGGGTTATTCTTATGATATTTCTATAAATTGCTCCCCTAGGCACTACATTAGGGAAAAAAGAAAAAGATAAAAAATAAATTTGGGAAAAGTTGCACACAATAAATGTATATATTCATTTACATTTGCACATTGTTTCTGAAGAGTCTCACAAGAATAAACAAGCCAATGAATTAACTGATAAATTGATTAATGGGGGGCTCACAAAATAGCTCAGCATTCTAATGCACCTGATTAGGCAAACTTAGGCAGGCAAGGGGACTGCAGTTTGATCCCTGGCACCACATGCTTTGCCAGCCCTGCCCTCAGGGTAGGCTGAGCTGGCCAAGACAATTAATTAATTAATTAACTAACTAATTAATTAATTAACCAGTGGATTACTTTTAAAAATACTTTTCAAACTCTTAAAAATAATTCATTCTTTTTTAAATTTCTCAATTTTTAGTATTTCATGGAAATAGTGTACAAGGGAGAATGCTTTGGGCACTATTATGATTTTATCAACATGCATATCTAATTGTAACTTACTTAAAGATGCTTAATCTAAGTTAAATACATTCAAGGCTCCTGGTCAACTGTGACATGCCTGACAGTGTGTCAAATCAGAAGTGGGACATATGATAAGGCAAGGTGGCAGGGTGCCTGGGACTGGACAAGAAGCAGCACAGGACACTACAGAGGCTCCATGCTGAGGAGCTTTGACTTTACTGTACCTGAACTGAGGGGACTCTGAGTCTAATTGTTATCATGGAGGATTTCATGCCCCTCGTCAGGTGTCTAATGCTCTGAGCATCTTTTTCCAACCCTTCTGAGCAAAGTCTCAGGTTGATTCTAAATTGATTCCACTATTGCAGGAGAATCTGATGAGGACAAGACAGTGTAAAATCCTTCATATAGGAGGGTCAGACATAGGACAGAATATCCATCCCCAGGAAAGGCCAGATAGCTCATGTGGCCTGGGCTCTTGAAGAAGGTGACTAATGTTGACTAGAAGAATATGATGGTGCATTTTCCAAGCCTAACTGGTGAGCAGATTTTCTTTCATTATAATAATTTATCACTTACAAGATACCAGAGCTACACAGAGACTGCTGAATAATAGATGGAATTATGCTGAACTGAGTTTCTGCCCTAAGGAGTTTTCCATGTAGAAGCATAAGTGGAATCATGTTGGACAAGCATAACACAATCCAGCTACCTTGTCAAACGTAAGTGCAAGAGAGTCCTAGTTAGTGTGTCTAACTCTCTGTGTGGGTTTCTATCTGTGTTTATGGGAAACAGACATAGACAAAGAGAAGACATTCACATACTATAGAAGAGAAAGTGACAAACAGTATGTCTTATCAATTGGACAGACATTGAGCATGTATGTAACCATAGAATTAATCAAAAAGACCCCAAAATATGACCCCACTGTCTCGAAGTCCTGAATATCACTCACTCCAGACATCTCCAATAAATGCAAATGGCATGCTATTACCAGCCAAGCCTGATACAAAGCTAAATGTAAATTGAATAGCATTTGTGAGTGAAGGAACTTTGCCAGGCAGAAAATAATTGCACACATAGATACTAAAAGACACCTTTGCTACTGACAGTTGCAGATCACCTCTGGTCATGTCAGTTGTTCTCTCTGCATGATGAAGCCTCAGGCATTCAAGAAGTTTTCTCTAATCCCCCATGTCATCTCTACTTGCTGCCCATCAGCAACGGAAGCCATGGATCTTGTGTGGGGAGCAGCTAAGCCACAGCTGAGCCAGAGGTGGTGAACTCCTTGGGACTTGGGCAAAGCCAGTCCAGGAAAATGGAATGCCAGAAGCAGACCATGTAAACAAGCTGACCTCTAGCTCAGTTGTATCTCAGTGGGTGCCCGGCCTTGGTGTTCTTCCCTCTTAATTATAGCACGAATAGCTCTGAGAATGGTCTGCTCCCCACATTCTCAGCAATACACTGAGACCTTGCACTTTCTACTCCATCTCATACTGCTCCCCTTTTACTGTGTTTAAATAAAGACGCTAGGGCCTGGACCTGTCATGCTTGTTTCTCCCTCAGAGGGGTGCATCCCACCCAGTCCAGAGTTCGATTCCTGATACTGAACACACACACACACACACACACACACACATACACACACAAATTCTGTAGCAATCTTACTAATATATACTAGGGTATACAACAGGATGTTTTGATATACATATAAATCTGAAACCACTCAAATTAACATATTCACCATCTTCTATTGTTCCTGTTATTGTTTCTATGAGATTTGAGAGGTAGATGATGCTTGCTTAGTAATTTCAGTCCCTCGACACAGTATTATTAAAGTCACTATGCTCTATACTAGATCTCCAGAATTTATCTTGTAACTAGGAATTTATACCATTATCCGATACTTCTTCTTTCCCTTCCTCTCAAGTCAGTAGTAAACAAATGTTTATTGACACATGAAGGTGGTCATGGTCTGATTCTATAGGTCCACAGTAGAATCCTCCAGCATGGACACTGAGTGAGCAACACTGGCAAGAAATAGTGGCTCTGCCCACCCCATGCGAGGCATCCTGTGGCCTTGGTCAGGAGTCTTCAGGACAGGAGCCTCTGCCAGGGGTCACCCCATGAGTGTACAATGTTTTCCATCAAGACACATTTGCTGTAGGGATTTGGGCAGGTACCTCTGCCACAAGGCAGAAAACACTTGGCCCCAAGACTTTCAGAGTATGCTCTAGCCCAGGAATACTTCACCATCATCCCAGCCTGGGTGGGCTCAGTACTGATGCAGCATCAGGGGTGAGGAGTCCAGAGGGCAGGCAGAGGCGGGGCCGGCTCGGCTCACACATGCCAGGCTGTGCTTGAGTCACTGGCTCACCATGCCCAAGGCACTGCCACCTCCAAGAGGAGATTTACCAGCTTTACAGTGTCTTTAAATGTACACTTGGCTGCAAATTTATAAGCTCTCACCAGATGACACATTCTCCATAAACGTTTTTGTGTTTCTGTTAATGACCAATGAGTAACCAAGGATTACACATATGGGAGCACAGAGAAGAAGGCCATCTTCCCGCCTCACTTTTATGCATCCACTTTGTGTTCACTTGGTGATATTATGTATTATTTATGAAAATAGCATTACTTATGGAATGAGCTTCAAAATAAGACTCACTCGTGTAAAAACCCAAAAGAGTAAATAAAACCTGAAGGTTCACTAGACGCTGTGAAAGGGAAAGAATGTGTTCGAAGGGAAGGAAGGACACACCGGGATAAGGAAAATGACAGAAGAAGCAAAGAGGGAATGGAAGCAAATATTTGTGCATGTGCAGGGCAGCTTGGATGGTCACAGCTGATTACTGATATCTACCGAAAGGAGCAGTTCATGCTTAATATTCTTCTGCTTTTTACTTTCTTATTACTTTTCTCCAAAATTTTGCATCCCTATACCCGATAATCTAAGCAACTAGTTGAATACATTATGCAACATAACAACCATTGTCAATTCCCATTATTTTGTGTGGTGAAACTCTGCATCGTTTCTATTGTTTTACTATTTTGTATTTGATTTAAATAATAAAGCAGTATAAACTCAAAGAAGTATGGAATTATTATTCTAATCCTATTTCTTCTGCTTAATTAAAATGTGAATTCCTGTTATTAATTGCTGATCCTGGCTTGCTCATGTACACAAGATTATTTATTGGCTAGGATGCCAGAAGCAAAAAAAAATAAAATTACAATGTGCAGAAATTATTGAATGACCACAGTCTTCTACATGAGCTATACTGCATGACCTGGCTGTCCTGGAACATGGCATACAATAGTGATGAGGCAGATCTCCTGTTGGAATCAGGTCTGAAATGAGGGTCAGCCATGGGTTACATAGTTTGTTGGTCCAGAGCCAGAGGCAGCACTTTGACTCCTCTGCTTTCTGTCTGCATCTCTGGGTGGATCCTGTCTGAGGTCTACTGTTTTAATCCAGAGCTCTGGGAGGAGAAAGAGCTAGCAAGATCAGAGCTGAG
Organism: Myocastor coypus; assembly: GCA_004027025.1. Classification (NCBI taxonomy): domain Eukaryota; kingdom Metazoa; phylum Chordata; class Mammalia; order Rodentia; family Myocastoridae; genus Myocastor; species Myocastor coypus. The sequence goes on along the minus strand of PVJA010024081.1, from coordinate 6,452 downwards.
CTCACCAACTGATGAAAATATCTTTCTAAATCTAGTTCCCAGATAGGTCACCTGAGGAAGGCAAAAGAAATTAACTTAAATAACTAATCAAAAGATGTAACACATGCAGATGAGGACAGAAGTTTCGAAGTTTCCTATTAAAGGAAAGCCTGCCAGTGAATGTGGACAGAAGACCTAGCAAAGTCTAGTAGTTAACAGAAATGAAGCTGAGTACTCCCACATGTAGTTACTGGGCATTTCAATGACTCATTCTCTCCTTTAAAGTTGACATCTGAGGTGATGTTTAGTACATTCTGCTACCAAGACTCCAGTCACTGAAAATACCCAACATCCTTCAAAGATGATCCAGAATTTAGAACTCAAGAGGTCTTCATATTTTAAAGACAGACTCCAGCATAGCTCAACTGATACCACAATGGAGCACATCGTGCACTGTGCATTAGAATCCATGAGTAGTCAGACTAATTGCGATGAATAATGAAGACAGCCTCAAATCACTTCAACTTTTGTAGAATATGCTGGGTTTTTGAAGCTTTTCACAACATGCAAAAAGGATTATGGGCATGGCCTCCTACACCAGATGTTCAGTAGCCAGTGCCTGATGCTCACAGAAAACCAATGCTGTCGTGTTCTCATCCTGTGACTTTTCCAGCTCACTGATGTCTGTGTTGTTTTTGTTTGCCAAGATCCCTGCTACACTGATTTTTATTTTTGATATCACACATGGATGATATTAAATTATAAGCTCAAGCAGAGCATAGATGTCTAAAACAATGAAACAACTCAAGTATCTGTTTTCATTTTCCTAGATTGTTCATCTCTAGGCCCTGTGTTATGTGTTTGTGTGTTTCTACTCCTACATGGCTCTCATTTATAAAGTGTGTCTCTATCTGGGTGTGGAATTGGTCTTTAAGCCCGGTAAAGCATACACTCTCTCTCTATGCTGTTACAGTGCTCTCCACATCTTGAGATGTTCTCACCTGAGATTTCCTTCACAGATATCCCCACACCACTACACCTCTCATGACAGCAGCTCTGCCCCTCATTGTCCCCTCCAATGTGCTCTTGCTTGTCCAGTGGTGAGAGCCACACCAGGCCTTTGTGCTCAGGGAAATGCCCAAAGCTTCCCTAGTTTCCTGTTTTAGGACCTTGAGGTCAATGTTGCACATCCTCAAGGAAAGTTCTCCCTAACTCACTGTAGCTGGACTGGTGGGAATCATCTGGGAAAAATGATGAGGAAGGCCCTCCTGAGCAAGCAACAAGGACAGGAAGGACTTCGAGGATCAAGGTGGGTTGTGTCCATTTGATTGGAGTTAGGATTCTGTTAGGGAATCTGGGGAGCATATCTATGGGGGGCTCATAGAAACATGGCAGTTGGGGTCTATGTCTAGCCTCTCACCTTCTCTTTGTCACTGACCCAAGCATCATTGCTCCTTCATGTTCTCAGCTTTGATGTTCCTGCCATGAAGTCAGTTTATCATAGACTGAATCCCTTGAAACCATAAGCCAGTTTAAATCTCCCAGTCAATTGTGGCTGTTGAGTATCATTTCTTAGTGATGAGAATGATGATTAGTGCAGCTTCTCAGGAGCAGGGTGTCTGCAGAGCATGGTGGAAAGACGGAGATGGGTGGGCATCACCATACATCAAGATTGTGGCTGATATCTGATGCCAAAAGAACCCACCTCTGGAGCTTAGGAGAATGCATTTCAAGTGATGACTCTACTGATGTGCTCTGCCTTCTGGCTGTGTTATTCAAAATTCATTTCAGGGGTCTCTGTTCCCTGGGAAGAAGCCAATTTGTACTGAACTCCCGTGCCATATAGATCCCTGTTAGAACTCACCATGCATGTACTGGGGCTGTACTATGTTCCCAGAGTTTATTCCGCCTGACCTCCAGCTGTGTTGACCCAGGGAAGAGACTCTTGAGGATCTCTAAGATTGGAATCAACTATCTCAGTGGGTACTACCTAGACATTCTTCCAGCAAACCACGTCCCCATGGTAGTCCCCATCATAGCTGAGAATCCAAAGCTTAGAGCAGTGCAGAAATTCCCAATAAGTTCATCTCATTCTTTTCTGGAAGCCAAAAGACTCAGAAAAGAGCCTCTCAACTAGCTTCAGAGGAAACTTCTCCACAACACACTAAAGGTCAGAAGTGTATGTCCTCTCTCTTTCACAGATGACCTCCCAATAATCCTCAGTGACCCACTCAGCCTTGTATCACTGTGTGGTTATTCAGGTGATCCCCCATACTCTGCTTGAAATGATCAGTTCCCAGGACCACTGCTTCTCAGATCTTTGATGAGAAGAAGGAGCCCAGGTTGGGTTCTACTACCAGCACAAGGGTCACTCATCCTGCTGCTGGCTAGTGGGACTCACGGGGCCAGTCTTGACAGCAGAAGCATTTGAGACATCTTAAGAGGTCCTGACAAGCACACAGTGCAAGTGCAGGGAGTGATCATAGCCGCTGATTCTACAATTTCTCTTAGGATCAACTGCACTGATTGCCTGTTGGTATCTTCCATGCCAACATGGCAAACATTGCCAGCCTCCATTTCCTCTTCAGAGGAGAGAATTATACTACCCTGCCTGTCTTCTTGGAGAAGCTAAAGGAAGACTGAGATCCCAGAAATTCCTATGGGTAAGTGAACCAGAGAACACAAGCAGGAAAGCCCATGCCCTGTGCCTGATAGCTGAATGGAAACACCTCACTCTATGAAAATAATTGCAATCTTTAAATGACTAGAAGAAAGAGGACAATGAACTTGTCCAATCTCAGCCACATATCTGGAAAAACCATGAAGTTTTTAGCAGGAAAAAGGAAGATGTGAAAGTTTTGCATGGCTGGCTGTAGCTTGGCTTAGGATTCCTCAATCCCTGGGTTTAACTGTGTTCAGGTGACATTCATGAGCTGAGCTGCCTCTATTTATTCTGTCCCTGTCCCTTCAGATCTGAAAACAACTCCAGTGACCCTCATCATGAGAATCAGGCACAGATTTCTCACTCCAAAAGCAAGTGTGGAAAACCCACAATCTGTTTTAAGATTGCCTACTTGACAAGGTGATGGTCCACGAGAACTCCTGAGCTGTTCGGTACTAGCAGGCTTCAAAAGAAGAGCGAGTCACTGTCTCTAGCATGGAGACAGCTAAGGAACACTTGGCAATCTCTGTTTTCTGAAACCTGTGGTAGATGCATTCGGTGCCATGTCTGTGGGGGTCAGGGCCATGAGAAGTGGATCCCAGGGCAGCAGTGGCGGAGCAAGCTGTCTCAAAGCAGATATTTAAACCCATTTTCTGCAGCCTCCACTAAGCCTCAGCTGAGTCACTACCAACCACTTCTCTACTGTCATGAACTTCCCTGTCAAGTTAATTAAAAACTAAATTAGCAGTGAGGGGGAAAAAGAAGTAAGTGTTGGTCGAGGTAGGATCTTGTATCTTTCTCTGTCTCACATACAAGCACACACTTAGATGTGCACATATATACACAGGTGCACGTACACAGACACACACACACACACACACACACACACACACACACACACACACAGCTTGGCATTTTGATCTCATATCACAGTGGAGGATCTCATATCACAGTGGAAGATTCTGACCATTTCTGACAGAATTTTCCCTGTAATGTTCTTTTCCACTTGCATACCTGCATGTACAGGAAATTCTGTCTTCTACCATAGCCTGTTTTACAATGTCTTACGATCTTGCTGTTATTAAAGGTGCATTGAGTAAAATCTTTCTCACCACTTCCTCTGCCCATTGATCCTGGACAGTTCTGCCTTCCGGAGGTGCTCAGCATAAAACCACAGCTTGTTATACTAATTAATAACAATGGCTCCTCAGTCATTCTCCACCCTCTTCCCTTAAATATTTCCATGTTTGTCAGACAGCATTTAACCACTTAGTTCTTCTTCTTGGGTTAGTTTCTTAAAAGTATCAGCTTATCCTTCAAAATATGATTAGACATAAACACTATTTTCTACCTTCTGGTGACCTGAAAGATCAGCATAACCTGTACGCTTATTAGAAACACAAGCTCCTAGACCCCCATCGAGACTAGCTGACATGGAAGCTAGCAACTTGGGCAGGGCAGGAATCTGAGCTGCGAGTGTACACGTGTTAACCTTCCATGTTCTTGAGCCTATCATTCTGGGAGGCACCAGCTTCATTAAAAGCAAAGCAGTGAAGTAAATCAGATCAAAGGTTAAATCTCACATGCTCCGTGTTCAAAATATAAATAAAGAGCAAAATAAAAGATAATAGGAAAGAGAGAGACTATGTACAGATGGGAAAAGAATCCAAGAGCTGAAGAAGATGAGAGGAAGGGGTACAGGGAAGTAAAAATACCACGATGCAATGTACATATGTACAGAGGGATCAAGAGGCAGTATCAATGTGTATGAGGATGAATTATTTATTGTGTGTTGCAAATATACCCTAATTAATAAAGGAGGAAAGAAAGCCAACTAGGCTTCCAGCTAACTCCACAATGGCTCCCATATTGCCACTACTGCCCCTCGAGTTTACGTCACCTTTGTAAGAGCTTTGCCTTGTTGGCCCGCATCAATCTTGTCATCTGCTGACTATGCCAAGTCTTCTTTCTTTGAGCTTTTATTAAAGTAGATCACCTTGATCCATCACCCGTAGAACTCAGTTTAAATCTAAATGCAGAAACCATGCTTATCCCATTGAGTTAAAGCTTTTTGTTGTTGTTGTTTGTTTGTTTGTTTGTTTTTGTTGTTGTTGTTTTTGGTTTGCTTGTTTGTTTATCTGTTTTGGTTTTGGGGATTATCTTGTTATGTACTTCAGGCTAGCCCAAAGGCAGGCCTCCATCCCACAGAAACCTTCCTGTCTCAGCCTCCTGAGTGCTACAATTACACATGTATGCTTTGTTTCTTGATCCTGAGTTGTCAAATTCACTCTCTCCTTGTTAGTTAGTGCAGTTTTTGTAGTTGACCTTTCCTAGCATAGTCTCATGCATGAAAGGGTTGTTCTGGCCTCGTGCACGTGACAGCCACGCACTCCAGACTGGGTCTCAGCACACGCCTAGGTTTTAACCATGACTCCATGTTTAGTCACTAACATTCAGCCCACCTACCTCCATTTTGGCAAAAAAAAAAAAAAGACACTTTTTCTAAGACACTCTACACATAGAAATCTGTCATTTGTCAATTAAACATATAAAAATGATTCCATATGTTATGCAGAAAATGTAAATCTAAAACACTAATAAGGAACCAATATACATCTATTAGAATGGCTAAAAATCATAACACACCAAGTCCTACTAAGACTATGAAGCAACAGGATTTCTCACTCACTGACAGTGGAGATGCAAAATGGCACAGTCGCTGTGAACACAAAGTCCATGGTTTATTCCTGACACTATAATTCTATGGGGTTAGACAAATATGACATATTCATCACTGTATTATCACACAGAACAGTTTTACCACCCTTAAACTCTTTGTGCTCTATCTTTCTAGCCTTCCTTCCTGACCCCTAGAAACCATTTATCTTTTTCTTATCTTTATAGTTTTGCCTTTTCCAGAATGTCAGGTACTTACAGTCATACAATGTGTAGCCTTTTTAGATTGCCATTTTTTTCATTTAAAATGTGCACTTAAGTTTCCTCAGTATCTTTTCCTGGCTTAATAGCTCGAATCTTTTTAGCTCTAAATAACATCCTACTGTCTATACCAATTTATTTATCCATCAGCCTACTGAAGGCCATTTTGGGGCTTCTAAATGTGAGCTATGATGAGTAAATTTGCTATAAATATCACTGAACAATTATCAAAAAAACAAAAACCACAAGAAGAATTGTATTAATAGACCAAAACTAACTCTATTAAACTGAATGAGATTAGAATGATACTTTGACATAGTATTCAGTGTCTCAAAATGGGAAAATAATTTTAGGGTACTGGGTCCTGGGCTGGGTCACTTAAAAATAGGTTTTTAAAGACAGCCTCTGCTGGGGCCTGAGAGAGTTGATAACTTCAAAGTTTATTTTTTTTCAAGTTTCAATTTTTTATTATTTAAATTTAACAATGGTTATATTACATATTTTCATCATCAGATCAGTTTAGATTAATACATATAAGTATATAAGATTGATCAAACAATTAAACATTAACCCTTCTAAATCAACATTACCTTTTTTTTTCTTTTCCCCTTTCTCTTCTTTGAAAGTTGACATATTGCATATTGTCCTCACAATCGTTCTACAGAGTACAGTGTGTGGGCATGACCCACCTCCCTACTGATGTTGCTTAGAGAAAAAAAAAAGGAAAAGAATATACTTCTCTTTGGACTAAGAGGAAGCAGATACATACACAGTCAAATGTTCTGCAATTGCAGTGGGCCACCAGTGAAGCTTATGATGTTGGAGGCTATTGAATCTAAGCCTCCTAAAGCTCATCTCACCAATCTAGCTCTGC
>PVJA010024080.1:0-32269 GCA_004027025.1 Myocastor coypus | reverse complement strand
TCCTGACACTGAGAAATACAGCGACCAAAACCAAGATGTTCAGTGGCAGAAGAGCGGGGACACAGGGCACCGGCCAGCCGGTGAGTCGGACAATAGGACAGTAGAGAGCTTCCAGTCCGAACAGCAGAGAGAAGCTGAAGACAATAACAGTGACACAAACTGAAGTCTCAAGGACCTGTCAGGCTATGACAACAACAAGATCTATTTCTGCAGCATTAGGATTCTAGAAGGAGAGGGAAAGAAGATGGAAATGAAAAATACTCGTTAATAGTCATTAAGAATACTCCATTAGGTTTTTTTTTTTTTTCTAAATTTGACAGAAAACATCACCATATAGGCTTAAGAAACAAAACCCTAAATGCAATAGCAAGAAATCCACAGTAATACATCATAGTCAAACTTCTACAGACAAACAAAACTCCTGAATGAAGAAATTAAAACTTATAAGTAGTGAGGGGAAAATAACCCAATATTACATTATGATCCAGGGAAGTTAGAAGACTTTTCTATGCTGACAGGAGAGAATGCAGGGGTCCACAGCCAGCTGGAACATCTTTCCACATGAAAATGTCCTCTAGGAATTAAAGAGACAACAAGACCTCACCAAAGGAGGGAAATTAAGAGTGTTTGCCAGGGCCTGAGTTCAATCCCTGGTTCCGGAAAAAATTTTTAAAAGTATTTGGGGCCAAGGAGATAGCTCCGTGGACTAAGTGCTTGCCTGGCAAGCCCAAGGTCCTGAGTTCAATCCCTAATACCACTAATATATATATATATATATATATATATATATATATATATATATATATGTATATATATTTGTCAGCAGCAAGTGCACTGCCGAGGAACTATCAAAAGAGTGTTCTAAACAGAAAGGAAAAACTAAAAAGAAACACCAGAACATCAGTAATGAACACAAAACACAGTAAATGAAAATTGAAAATACAGATCAATACAACAGACATTTTTTCTCTCATTGAGTTTTTCAAATTCTGTGGATGGTTGAAGTAAAAAATTGTATCCAATGTGATTCACAATAAATGCAGAGGAAATACTTGGGCAGTTCTATTATAAACAGAGGGGATAACAAATAGAAAGAGAGACAAGGGAAATCTCAATAGCTGTGAAAACATTTTAATAAAATCTAACCAACATTCCTGAAATAAAGTCTTAGCAAACTAAAAATATGTGGAAACGTCTCTTGATCCTATAAACGCCATTTACACACACACACACACACACACACACACACACACACACACCCCATTCTGAAGGGGAAAGAACCAAATATTCTTCTTCTAGAAACAAAGCTCTCACTAATTCTAGTCAACCTTGCATGGAAAGTACTATCAGTTACACAGGCAAGAAATAAAAGAGATACAGAACAGGAAAATAGAAATAAAACTATTTAGCTGAAGGGACCGTGTATCTGTAGAAGATCCTATGGGGACAGATAGCTACTAAGCTAATAAAAAGTATCTTCAGCAAAGACACAGAGGAGTTGTGGGGGGACAGCTCAGGGGCTGAGAGAATACCTAGCAAGCATAAGGCTTTAGTTTCCATCCTCAGTACTGAAGAAGAAGAAAAAAAAAAAAAGATAAAGGACACAGACTAGTGTACAAAACTCAACTATGTTTCTATAGAGTTGCAAGGAACACCTGCGAGTTACAATGCTTTTATACTATTTATAATAATATCCAAAATATAAATTATTGTGGGAATGTGTGATGAAAAAAGGATACAGGGTCTCGCTATGTTAGTTCAGGTTGACTTTGAACTCACTATATAGCCCAGGCTGACCTCAGATTTATAGTAATCCTCCTGCCTCTGCCTCCTGAGTGCTGGGATTACAGGTGGCCACCACCACATCCGGCCATCGAACTCTAAATGCATGAGAGAGCCCAAGTAAGACATGCCCAGGTGAGGCCAGTCAACCCTGAATCATGTGAAACAGAGTTAATACATTGCCACTCGAAGCAACACAAAAATTCAAGACAGGGGACAAAGATAACACCAAAGGGACTTGAGTATCAGGAGCCCAGGTACAGATGCAAAGCAGTATGTTTAAAGAAATGCATCTTTTCAACAAATGTTGAGTGAGCGATTACATATACTCATACTAAAAAGAGCAAGCTTAGATCCACACCTCACACCATAACACAAAAATTGCCTACAAACAGATCATCAAAGAATGACAGACATATCTATTGCTCCCAGGAGAAAATAAGATAATTCTACTGTGATCTTGAGTATGGCAAAGGTTTCTTACACCAAGCCTAATCAGTAGCAGAAAGCATTGCTAGGCTGGACTTCTTCAAAACTAAAGGACATGTTTTTAACGGAATAAAAAGCCATAGAGTGGGAGAATATACTTACAAATATGTATTTAGTAAGGGATTAGTATTTAGAATACATAAAGAACTCCTCAAGCTCAATAATGACAAATCAAATAATCTAATTTTTTAAAAAACGGGCAACTTTTTTTTTAGCTTTTTGAATTTTATTTTGGAAGTGCAGGATTTGGTTTTACTGTCTGCTGTCCTTTATATCAAATATCCTCTATGGGAGAGGATGCTTCACACAAATATAAAACCACTGCACATGACTTTCACTGGAAACTAATTTTCTACATTACCTCTGAGGGGACAGTTTAGAAGTTGGCAGGGGAGTACAAGACCATCGCCAACTACTGTGTGACACACACACCATTTAGGCCAAGGGACAGGACTGTGAAATGCTTCTCAGATGATGCAGGTGTGGAAGAAATAGGACTCTGAACTGCCCCAGCTGGTCCTGGCCAAAATACCTAAGCAGATCTTTCCACAGCAAAGATTGGGAGTGACAAGCGAGGGTATGAACAGCTCTAGATCACCCTTAGTCCGTGGGGGACCACATTAAAACCCTAGTGACATGCCACCACACATTATTTGATCACAATGAAAAGATTCACTCGTAATAGTCAGGGAATCTCTCCTGCATGTAGGTGATGGGGCTGTGGTTCACCAAATCTTTCGAAGCCTCACCAAAGGAATCGCTGTCTTGGTTTCTTTCCAGGATCTCTTTCCAGCCAGAGCGAGCAGTGCGCTTCAATTCAAGCCATCGGGGTGGGGCCAGGATAAAAACAATCCTTCTGGTGCTTTCTAGGAGGTCCCAAGCCTCTTCTGCGCTGGGGGCTACCCAGCCTGCCTTGCACTTGCCCCAAGGAGGAAGCTAAAGCCCGAGGCACCGACTTTCTCAGCAGTTCACTCTGCAAGGATTTCAGAGGCCGGGACAAAATTCGGCGCGCCGTTTCGGTGTGGGACTGTGAGCGTTTTCGTCGGTCTCTGGTTAGGAGAAGTAGCAGCCCGGTTGCGACCGACCGGGAAAGTTCTGGTGAAGCTGATAAAGGAAGAGCCCGAGCCAGGAACCCTGCGGTTTTGTCTTTGAAAGCAGGGAAACTAGCTTTGGAAATTCTCCGCGGGGCCTGGGAGGGGAGGAAACTCCGGGAAGAAGCGCTGCGCTCTGCAACCCGCGCACCTCCAGCCCGCGAGACCCAGCGCACGCAGGGCTGTGCGCTCCTCCGACTCGGCGCGCTGTCCTGCGGGGTTTTCATCCTTGGGGGCCACCCTGCACCTGCCTGTTACTCCTCGGGCTTCTGGCCCGGGCGCTGAGCCGCGGTGCGCAGTCTCCGGGGTGGGGGCTGGGTGCAGCCCGAGCTGCCCTGGCCAGGTGCGCGCAGCCTGGCCGTGCACTTGGCCGTGGAGAAGCTGAGCTGCTGCGAACGCCCGCGCCAGCCCCGGCCCCTGACACAGCCAGGCTGCCAGCTCAGCTTTGCTTTGGAACGGAAAAGGCTGCCTTTTACCTCTCTCTGACAATTCGGGGACCTTTCCTAAAACAACCGAGGGAGCCGATAGAAGCGGTCCGAAAGGACCAGCCAAAATCAGTCGACACAGGAAACGCACGCCGATTTCTGCCCCTGTAAACCCATAGCTGGTTTCTAAGCGGAGCTGTCACTCCAGCAGCCCCAGCCCGGCGCGTGGCGCCCGCAGAGTTGGGCGGAGTTGAACAATAAGGGGCTTCGCAGAGATCCCAGCTGTGGGCAGATCTCCTTGGTTCACTTGCTACGTGCAGCACTAGCCGGGCTCTAACCATCCTCAGCCCAGGTAGACCTAGAAGCCCCGGGACTGGACACCAAACACGCTCTCCTCCCTCCTCACAGTTTGCCCTCAAAAGATTCAGATGCCTCTTGGGATGAAGAGGCTAAGTCAAAGACTTTATTATAAATGCAGCAGCTTTCTCATCAAAATAAACATCCGACTGCAAATTAATGACAGAATACATTTGATTTCTTTTGCAAGGATCCACAACTGGGGTATCAATTACAATGGAACCTGTGTGGTGTGGATACTGATTTCTGGGAAAGGTCACCCTGAGCATTGCTTGACCTGTCCTGAGTGCTACCTGCTTGGAGAGGGGTGGGATTCTCCAGGAAGAGTCCCTCGCACTGCTGCTTGAAGCTGGGACTCTCCTCTCTTTTCCTAGATCCCAACACATGTCCTCAAGATAGACCCTCAAACAAATTCCCTGGGGACCTTGAGCTTCCAAGGGAGCAGAGGGACAATAGTGCTTGCCTTACCAGCCTGGTGGTCTCCTTGGAAAAATCTCTTTAAGGATGGGAAAGAAGAGCAGACTGCAGATGGCCAGGTCCTCTCCTTTCCTCTCCTGCTCCCCACGATGATGTCTGTGAAATGAAGAAGTCACAACTTTATGAGTAACGTTTCAGTTAGTTTAATTTTTAAACATTTGGGTGCACATTATAAAAGATAAGCCCTTGATTCTGGGCTGTGGGTCTATGAGTATTTGTTATAGCATTCTCTGCATTTTTCTGTTGATCCTCTGAGCATTTCTTGCGATTTCTTCCAAAAGGAAGAGAAAAAGGAAAGTTTTATGAAATCTGGTCCTCCTCACTTGTCTTTGGCTCTGGGGACAGAGAAGGGATCAGGAACCCCAATTCCTACAGGAAGAATGAGAGGCATTACTACTCTTGCTCACGTTTCTGTCCCCTATGTTTTTGTAGAAACTCTCTAAAACCCAGCACAGAGCTCACACCCACCCTCATCCCCTTTGGTCTAAGGCAGCTTATTGTTCAAAGGTCAGGCTGTTTGGTTTGCTGGTAGAATAGGAGCTTTCCAGCTGGCAGCAAATGAGACCAGCATGATGGAGTCCCAAGGCTTTGATTCAATCTCATCCCCTGTCCTCAGTAAGCTCGGTTAGTACTAGACAGGAACATCCACCTGTAGGAAGAGAAGCTAGTCTCTGTAGTCATTAAGCAGTTGCCTCCTATAATAAAATCCCAAATGTTCTTGGACTTAGCACAAACACATCGCTAGAGAAAACCCACACTGACATTTCCACTCCTCCTAACTTGAAAACAGCCCAACTAAATTAAGTAACAACAACAACAAAAAGTTGTTTCCCACACCGTTTGCCCTGCTCTTACCGCTAGTTTCCAGCCTGAACCAATTTTCATGCTTGAGTTATTAACTTATGAAAATAGGCACAAAAGGGGAAAAAATGTGAACAAATCCTCTGCTGCATTATTAGTCATTGCTACAGCTGAATGCGTTCCGGCACAAGGCGTGCTACTCTGCCTGCCAGTATCTTCGTTTTGAGCAAAATGCAGCTCGCTAATGGGTTCTGCCTCATATACTTTTCTGTAATCATTACGTTGCCATTCTTGGTAATTTATCCTGTTTTTCAAGAGGAGCATGTGCATTAGTTGTGCGTTCATGGGCTTGCACGCGCGCGCGCGCACACACACACACACACATACACACACTGGGCCTGCACATCTTTTAAGTCCCCTTTCATTTGTGGCTGAAAAGAAAGGTCACATAGCTGCCAGTCATCAGTAGGGAGTGCTTCTGTGGGGACTCACCGTGGTAGGTGAGTGGGGCTAGATAAGGAAAACCTAGCAACTTTGGGGTGGCCCTTGGAGGGCCCCCACAGAAGTGGAGAGAGCAAAGACAGGCTCACCAGTCCCGCCCATCCTATCCAGTTCTCTTCATTGGGGAAGCACAGCTGGACCACAATCCTCCCAGGCCAAGCAGAGATGCCTGGCTGACTTACTGAGTGGGTTCGGGTTTCCTGATAAGCGCCCAGAGTCTGGGCTGCTCTGGGCTGCCGTCCCTTTCCAGCAGTTTCTGTGTTGTGCTCAGATGTGCCGCCTCCAAACTAGGACGAGCCGAGAGAATTTTTTTTTTTTTTTTAAAGGAGTTTCAATCCTATTGAATGTTTTTTTTTTCTCTGTGAACTCCAGCATGGGTAGAAAGCAAGACCTGTGAGTATTTACTTTTGAAAACTATACAACAAAACAAGCAGGCAAGAAAATAGGCAGAAGAAATGGGGAAGAGACCTAAAGGCTTGACGACCATCAAGTTTCTCATAAACTGGGTATGAATCACCAGAATGTGGTCCTCAGAAGATCCCAGTTCTCCCTGGGGCCAGGGGAGCAGGGAGCCCCACAGCTTCAGCCAGCAATAGGAGCCCTCAGCATCCCCCTCTCTCCTGGTCAGGTTCACTTCATTCTCCATGGACTCTTGCCGGCCAGGCAGAAGCAGCAGCTGGGCACTAAATGCATTCTTGCACCCTCTCTGAAGTGTTAATGAATGCTTGTTTTTTTTCTTTTTTTTTTTTTCTCCTCATGATGGTGAATAGGGTTCCTCTCTGCGCAGGAAGCCACCTGCTCAGCCCAGCCCAAACACTTCCCAGGGGTCCTTTCCTGTCAGGGGCAAGAAGTCTTCACCACTCCAAAGAGCCCAGCAGGAGGCTCTGACTCTGCCTCAGGGCTCAATTCAGGGCCCCAGGCTCAGGGCTCACCCCTTCAGGGCTCCAGGGAACAGGAAAACCCAAAGCACCCCAGTAGTGTTCCACTTTGATATCTTGCTAACCCTGAGAAGCACAGTCACATTCCCCTTGTACCAGTCTGGACAGAACACAGGAAGATGGAACCCCCAAAAGAACCCCAATTTTCACCTCACCCTCCTTGACCAGATGACCGAATGGAGCAAAGTGGTGACTCAGGGCTTCCCTGTGGGTGTGGCCCACCACAGCTGGGGCAGCAGCGCTTCCTTCAGAGGGCCTTGACCCCATTGGCCATTGCATCCCCTTCAAACTGTCTCTCCCCGCCCCCTCCTGGAGCCAGTATAGAGCCAGCAGGACAGATTGCTGCAGAACAGAGGATGCTGGAGCTGTGTGACACACCCAGACATCACCGTGTGGGACCGGTACTGCTCCCTCCATGCTGACTATGGGGAAATGGATGGCAACCTACGGGGCAAGGCTTTCACAGCCAAGTCATGATGACCAGTGAAGACGCTGTCACTGAACAGTCCTTGCACCACTGTTCTACTTCTTAGCTGACACCCAGGACACCCAACAACAAGGCGAATGACCCTGGTTGACAATGGGCAAAGACCCGAAACCCCAACCTGAGCGTGCACGGCCTCCTTACGCCACTGCTTCAGGTATGAGCTCCACAGCTTGTGAAGCACACACATCTCACCCGGTCCCCAGTGGGTGTCCTGATTGGTGACCTCCCTTGGTTTCTCTTGCTAGTCATTTTAAGCGAACGGTTCAGGACGGTTAGACACACACACAGTGCGGCGTAGCCAACCTGCAGAACTGTTCTCCACGTCCACACTGAAACTCTGCCCACCAAGCAACCACTCTCCCTCTCCGCTCAGCAGTCACCGTCCCGCTGTCTGCCCATGAATGAGGCCACCCCAAGCAGCTCAGGTGGGTGGGTCCCACAGCCTCTGTCCTTTAGGGACTGGCTTATGTCACTTAGCACAGCATCTTCCGGGCTCAGCCATGCTATAGGATGCGTCAGGGTCCCTCCTTGTGAAGGCTGAGTATGTTCTGTTATTTTTGTGCGCTCCGTTCTGCAGATCCACTCGTCTTTCTGTGAACTCCGGACACACCCCCACCTCTGGGTGACTGGGAATAATGATGCTGGGAGCACAGCCATGTAAGCATCCTGTGAACTCCTGCTGTCAGTTCTTTTGGATAAGCTCAGAAGTAGACTTGGCGGCCATATGAAAATTCTATTTTTAATTTTCCGAGGAACAGCCATAGCGTTCCCCACCGCAGCTGTACCACTCACTCTGTTTCACGTTTCCACTGGCACCCCACGAGCGTTCTGCAGTCCTCTCCAATACTCCTGTTTTTTCTCTTGCCCAATCCAAAGGGTCCAAAGCCATATCTCGTGTAGTTTATGTTTGCACTGCCCGAGTTACGGATGAAGCTGAACAGCTTTGGTCACCGTATGTCCTCCTTGAAGAAGTGTCTGTTCAGGTCCTTTATCCTTTTCCTAACAAGACACTTAGTCTTGTAGTTGTTGACTTGAGAGTATTTTATCTGCTCTTTCCCCCTTTTCTTAGGACGGCTTAAAAGCCGAGGCAGGAGAATTGCAAGTTGGAGTCCAGACTGGGCAACTCAGTCTCAACAGCAGAAATTTAGGAAGGTCTGGGAATGTAGCTCAAGGTAGAGTCCTGCGTTAGCTCTCTAATACTCTCCCTTCCGTTCCTCTACAGAAGCAGATGTTGCTGCAGCCTCACCTGGGGCTGTTGATTTCTGCAGCGGAAGGGAGAAACCGGCTGTGATACTGGCGGCGAGCGCATGCGCAGGGTTCATAGCGCGACAGGGCGCAGCGCTGCCCGGAAGCCAGTGCGAAACACTGGCTGCAGCGACCTCAGGACTTGTGGAGGCCACTTTAAGGATGGTTCCACTTTCCTATTCTTTCCCCTCTCCAAGGAAGGGGAGAAAGCAAAAGCCGTGGATGGAAAAATCCATTTAAATGGATCCGTGCCGGGGGACCAAGTACACATCTGTTCTTAACAGGTTTCAGCTGAAACTACTGAAAACATACCTAGATCTGTTTATGTGGAACTGGTTACATATGATAAGATTACAACTTGGAGGGTAACTGTGGATTTAGTCGTGGAAAAAATAAAAGCCCATCTCCAGACAGGCTCTGTACACGCTTCCAGCATTTCACCGCAGATGTGTTAAGGGAGCTGGATGCACTGTGAATTTAAGAGATCTGATTGTTGCAGAGTAGTGGCAACTCCCTCGGGATGTCCACGAGCCTTTGCGTGGCATCATTCATGCCCCATCTCTGGTCTGGGCCCAGGTCTGGGTCAATAGACAGGAGCCCAGAGCCCCTGGCTTCTGAGAAGTCTTGTCCCACTCCCTAGCAGCTGTCCAAAAGGAAAGCTATGCTGGCTGCTTGCATTATTGTCATTCTAGTGGGACACCAATATCCTTTGAGGACACACAGATGTGATCAATAACCTCTTTATGCAGACTCTGAACTCTTTCAGGAGGTCTTACTTTGTACATGCAACCAAACCACTACCCCAGGAGGCCACACCATTGACCCATTTCACGGGTAGGCAAACTGAGGCCAGGCTCCAGGATGACTTCTTTAGGGCCACTCCAATTGCAGAGGAAAATACTGCTCTCACCCAAGTATCCCTTGGGTTTATGTCCTGACTTAATACCCACAGGGCCCAGCAGGAATGAAAGGAACAAGGGACAACCCTGGACAGCAGCCCCTGGCTTCAGCAGATGGAGACTGGGGAAGCGCAGATCTCTTGATCTTTGCAAACAGAGATAGAAATCACTAGGCTGTTCCCTGAAGGCTCAGAGATGGAAGCCCAGTAACAAAGCATGGACTCTGCTACAGTTTGGGATTTCCCTCTGGGGTCCTCGGGTGCCCTCACCAGTGAAGGAAGGGGCTGCATTCAGTTTGCCTGCCCCAGGTAAGGACTGCGGTCCTGACCACCGGGGTTCTCCCTGTCCCCACATAGGAGGCCTCTGCCCCGGGGCAACAGGTGCGGCAGCCCAGTCCTGTCTGCCTTCCACATCGCCCGGGTGCCAGCTAGCTGCCAGGCACACTGCGAAGGGTGAATTCTTCTATAAACATTTATGCAATAATTTGTCTCTAAAGAGTGACATCAGTCTATAAAACACCCCAGGATACAGAAGTGTAGTCATACAACCTCAGGAGCAGCGAACCTGACATTGCTAGCTGATGGTAGACCCCTGCGCCAACACACATTGGGTGCGCGCTTTATACTCCGGGGCTGGGCTGCGATTGGTGCGCATTGCTTCCTGAAGGATGCCATGCTGGGAACATTCACCTATTTTTTTTTTTCACTGAAAATCAGTTTTTAATAAGCAGCCCACTGGAAAACAATTGTGAATGGCACTTTCATTACATCTGAATTCTTAGAACAAAGGGAATATTCGCTCCCACTCTGTGACCTGTTTGGTGATACTGATTTCTAATTAAAAAATGTTAATGTGTTAAGCTGGTGACAAGAACGATGTAGCTCTGGGATCACGCAGAAATCAAGAAGGCAGAATGTGGGCGGGGCAAGGGCTGGCTCCATGATCTGTTCCGGGTTGCTTAACATTGGGCTTCTTTGGTTTCTCATTTGAAAATTTCAGTTTTGAACAAGTAGGGGCCACATCCAAGCTGTACGGATCAATAGTGGGAAAGTCCATGGAGCTCAAGGTGTGTGTGAGGAACGGGTTCCTGGTTCCCCTTTGGGGACCTTGAATATCATCATGGCAAAGGACCAGAGGTGTCTGAAACTCCCCAAGAAATACAGCCCCACCCCCCAGGGGGCTCCCAGCCCAGGCTGCCCTAGAAAAGCTCTTGAAAGGGTGTTTTTGCTGAGCAAGAAACTTGACACTGCTTTCAGGTGATTCATCCAGGCAGGCCAAGGTCATTTTAGGCCTGATAAGTGGGAGCAAACTATGCGAAGACATAGATTAAACCATCCATGGACAGGTGCTGCTCTGAAGAGTCTGCTCAGCCCAAGTTTCACTTGTAAAAAAGTTTTCTTGGAGATGACGCAGTGATAGAACAGGACAATCCACGCCTGGTAAGTACATCAATACTTTCAAGAAGGGCCTGTCAGCGGGCTCACGGGACCCGGCCCCCTCCAGGCAGGTCCTAGTGTCCATGGAAGCACAGCTACTTTGCCCAGCTGCGAGCTCCAAGGTCTGGCCAAGCCCATGGTGGAAGACATATATTCTATGGCCCAGCCCAGAAGGAAGTAGCAGGCCTGCCTCCAGGAGCCCAGGTCTCAGAAGCCCAGCTCATGGAATCATGGGGCAGCCTCAGCCTGGGCCAGGGAGGAACCCAAGGGTACTGGTTGCTATGGGGAGCAGAGGCCTGAGGGCTAAGGTTGGGCTGCAGGCTGCGCTGCAGACACTGACCGGGGAGGCAATCAGTGCATTTCCCAGGTGGAACCCGCAAGACCTCCGAGGAACCAGGAGCCTGGTCATTCCTTCCGGTGAGACTGGCCTGGCCCACGGCAGGTCCAGGAGGTGGGGCCACTTGGGCTCGCATGAGCTCCTTCTGGGCCCAGGAGCACAGGAAACTGGCTCTGACTTGGCCTCCCCGCTGCCCGTATTCCCGCGTGAACTGGGAAGTGGGGCAAGGGTGAGACGGTGGTAAGCGGCTCCCGTTGCCCTTTCTGACAAACCATGTGCAGCTCTGTGGCAGGACAGTTGTGCAATGAACTTCCAGGATCTCAGAAGCATTTGGATGGTTACAAAAGGCAAGATAACGGTGCTGACACGGACCATACAGATGACCAGTGTGGCGAGCAGTCTGTCCTGTTCATGGCACCAGCACCTGGAGGATAGGCAGTGAATGGCATCCAGGCTGGGGCTCTGGCGTCTGGAGAACCGGCTCAGTCCTAGACTCCTGCTAGAGGTCAAATGTATGCTTTTGAGTTGTCCTGGATTCAAGGTACAGCCCTGGCCCACCACAGGTCACTAGCAGGGGATGCTCAGCCCCACCTGCGCCGGCTTTGCAGTAGACAGACCAGGCTGGGAGAGGACAGAGTCTGGGTCCCTCGGGACAGGATTCTCAGCACACTGCCTGGACAAGGGCATGCACGTGATGGCTTTTCTCTGAGCCAGCACATTTTCCATTCTAAATATAGCCCAAGATGACCCAAGACGTCTGCCCCTCCCAAAGGGCCCCGCGCTTCTGTATTTTTCAGCATTTCTGTGCTTTCTGAAAGAAATAGGCAGCAAAACCTAATGCCTAGAGGCCAGGCGTGGTGGCGCATGCCTGTAATCCCAGCACTTGGGAGGCTGAGAAAGGAGGATCAGTGTGAGTTCGAAACCGACCTGGGCTACAAAAGTGAGCTCAAGGCCAGCCTGAACTGCATAGCAAGACCCTGTTTCAAAAAAAAAAACAAGAGCCAATGCCTTCTCTTGGTCTTTGGGACCCTAAAGACCTACGTCTCAATTTTCCTTCTGGGAGCTTTCCTGGAAGGAACCAGGGTAGGGAGGACCTCTCCTGTGCCAGCCACCTGATAGTAGGCACCAACATAGTCAGTTCACCTGAGACCTCCATCCTGCAATGGGAAGCTCAGCTCCAATTCACCCAAGAGGCTTCATCCACCAGCTGTGGCCAGCCGTGGGCAACCCTAGGGCCTCAGAGCCATCTCCCCTGGCAAGAGCCTAGGCCTAGCCCCCTTCTAATGGGTCAGCAGATTCCTGTCTCTCTTGGGAAACTTTCTGCCATATTGGCTTCTGTGCTACCCTGGAGAGCTCAGGATGTCAGGCTTTGCCTGCCTACGCTGCCTTGGGCACGGTGGTGGTGGGTCTTGGCTCTGAGGCTCCTCCCTGCTTGTTTGCCAGTGAGGGGCTATTTCTGTGCTGGGAGCAGGGCCCCCTCTAATTGCTGTGGTGGCACTGGGGGACATTTACATTTTCAGAGCCTTCAGTTAACTCCAGTAGCACAGTGCTCCCCAGCAGGGGACTGCAGGCCTTTGTGCCTTGGCCTCCTGCTTATCCCTGAAGGGTTAAAGGCTGAGGCCGGAACACAGTCCTGTTAAGTTCTACACTGCAAACAGTGAGCAAGCGGGCAAGCAAAAAAGGAAGGTAGAGCAAACCCACATGGATACAGCCTCCCCCCTCCGGTGCCTTCCCCTCCTGCACGACTCTGCATACACAAACCACAGATTGGGGCGCAGTTAAATTTGGCACGCAGGCTATAGCAAAGAAAGAAAACAGATCGAGTTACACAGAGTCCTATTCAGATGTGGGCCTGGGCCTCCTGCACAGAATGCTGGGCAGAGGAGAACAAGGCAGTGCTGTGCTGGGGAAAACGCACACCGCACACCCGGCTCCGCTTTCCTGCAGTCATCTGCGGCTGGCCAGGGCTGCAGGTTAATTCCCAGCTCCACAGGTGGAGAACGATGAAACAAACAAACGGTGTCGCGGCCGCGGGAAACCTTTCTTTCAGAACTTGAACCACCTCCTCCAGAAAGGAAATTTTTCTCTGGACAGTAATCTGTTTTCTTAGAGTGCAGAGTGGCCTGGTGGCCAGGGTAAACAAGGCAACAGGCGGCGGTGGTGAGGCTTTTGGCAGGCAGAACTGCAACTGCGAGCAGGGTTTGAAAAGCCCATTTCCTAAGCTCTGATCCCAACCAAGAGGGAGCTGTCAATCTGGCAGGACAGAGCTGCTTTGGAAAAACAGCAGCAGAGAGAGCTCAGGTTGTAAGGGAGAAACGTGAGCCACAGGTGCACGCCAGGATCGAGACCCTCTCCTTGTCCCTCAGGCCGGCTCACCTGGCCAGAACCCAGCCAGAAAAGAGGCCCCGCTGCAGGCTTTCCAAGCAGCGAGCACAGGCTTTGTCTTTGCAGCAGCGGCAGGCGCACTGCCAGGCAGGATTGGCTGAGCCATCCCTGTGCACAGAGCCTTCCCGAGAAGCCCACTAGACGTGCTTCAACACGAGGCAGTCACTGAGCACGGGCCAGCGCGGCACAGAGCATCGAGTCAGATGACGGTGTCTCCCGTCGGTCACCATGTTACTCCACGTGAGCTGGGCCTGACCCCGGGTGGACAGGCAAAGGCACAGAGCCATCCTCAGTCTTCAGCAAGAACTACAGGCCCAAGGCCACATCTTGCCTGGCTGGGTCTTGAGGATGACACAGGGAGCACCCTGTTGCCTAGCCCTCTGGGCAAACACCCTCAGGGGCCAGACACGGTGTGTGCCTGAGAGTGCCGCGGACCTGCCCAACCTGGCCCTGGCAGTGGGCTTGGTGTCCAGTGTGCCCAGTTCACACTGGGCTTGGCCGTGACCCATGTGCTCTGTTTCCGTCTACAACATGGGGACCGTGGCTCAGAGCCAACGCGCAGGGCTGCCTCACCGAGGGACCCAGTGTGTTTCCCCCTGTTCTCCTGCCTGCAACTGGAATGATGACAGGGTTGAACTGCATCTCATACCAAAGCCATGCACTCAAGCCCTGACCCAACTACCTCAGCATGGGCCCTAACTGCAAGGACGGCTGTTGATGTACCAACACTGGGGCCCTTGGGGGAGACCTTAATCCAACAGGAGCAGAGTCCTCTTACCAAAGGGAAACTGTCACAAAGAGGCACATCCAGGATAAGTGTCGCAGGCAGATGAAGGGAGAGAGTCCAGCCCCGGAAGAGAGGAACAGTCCATTTCTGCCACATGCACCCAGTAGTTCCCCCACGGTGGTTACTTGCCTTTAAAGCCAGCACTGAAGCACCTCCTGGCTTGGCGCAACTGTGAGCCCAGTCCCTGGGTCCTGCTCCAGGCAGCCCCTTAGGACAGAGCAGGAAAGGAGGGCGGCCTCTCTTTCTCTATACCTCGGCCCTTCTTTATCTTCAACAGAAACTACATTCTGCCTATCGTTCCCAAAATGTCCCACAAGCAAGTCGCGCACCTACTTCACCTTTGGGACAGAGGTAGGCTCCCCGGAAAATCAGGATGTGGAGGAACACCCTCTTCTCAGCCTCTTGTTAACTTCCCCCTGACCCCAGTGTGGTGTCTGGAGAAAGGTGAAAACTCTTCTGTCCCCAGGATCCAAGGAAAAAAGGACAGCAGAGCCCTCACAGGATGGGCTATCCAGGTGGGCACAGGGCCACAGGGAGCATCAGTCAGAAGACACATGGGAGGTGGGGTTACACTTTGCTGATGCCCTGACCAGAGGCCCAATCCTGGGTGTGAAGCTGTGGGAGCCCTCCTGGTCTTCCACACCAGTGCTCCTATCCCCCCCTCTCCTCAGGCCCTGGCCTCACTGTATCTGTCTCTCCAGTGTCCTTGAGAATTAATGATGCTACCACCCTCTTGATTTGGGGAACTCCTCACAGAATGTGTCACTATTTCCAGGGTGCTGCCAGTGCAAGAATGATATTTTATATTTTTTTATGCCCTCCCCTTGAGTTTAGTGCTCTGTAAAGATTTCTTGAACATTGTTGATTCAGCATGAATTTCTTGTGTTTCTTTTGTCCTTTGTTTTGATCCACAAATCCACAAATCCCTTCTGTCTCTCTCTCTCTCTCTCTCTCTCTCTCTCTCTCTCTCTCCTTCTTTTTCCCCAGTATTAGGGTTTAAACTCAGGACTTTGTTCTTGCCAGGCAGGCACTTAAGCCACTGAACTATCTCCCAGCCCAATCCTTTCCATTTTAGACATTTGGTCAGTCTATCTATAGGAGTTGAAGTGTTTTGTTTTGTTTTACTGTCTGCTTTTTGTTTTTGAGTTGAGATCTTTCACCTTAGACCAAATCTACAAGAGTGCTACATGACATGTAGCCAATTATCTTGTTCATTCATTGATTCAAAAAAAAAAAAAAGGTGGCACATACCTGTAATCCCAGCACTTGGGAGGCTGAGGCAGGAGGATCATTGCGGGTTTGAGACTAGCCTGGGCTACAAAAGTGAGCTCAAGGCTAGCCTGAACTGCATAGCGAGACCCTGTCTTAAAAAGACTTTTAGAGCTGGAAAATCTTTTGGAAAGCATTTAGCCACCTCTTGAATGAGAGCACATGGAACTCAGCCAGGGTCACAAAGCTGGTAAAGTGGCACAAGTGAAGGCAGATGTTCTGGTCTGAAGAGAGGTTATTGATTGTGTGGATGAGGAGGCTGTTGGTATGGCCATAGAGGGTGGTGGTGCAGGCCTATAATCTCAGCACTTGGGAGGTTGAAAAACAGTAGGATCACTGAGTCTGATCTACATAGTGAGATCCTGTAGACCCTGTACCAAATACATTAAAAAAAAAAAAAAAAAAAAGACATTCTAGCTGCCTCCAGTTTGGGGCAATGTTCTATAAAGTTGCCACAAACATGTAACTGTGCACTCCCAAAAATGAATCAACTGGGTGAATACCTAGGAGAACAATTGTTGGATTACATAGTAAGGCTATGTGTAACTTCGGAAGAAATTGTCTATCTTCTGAAATAGCTGTGATAGTTGGCATTCCAATCAGCAGTGAGTGAGGATTTGTATTACTTTACATTTTCATGAGCAATTGTTATTTTTGTTTTTTGAACATTAGTCCTTAGAATGGATGGGTATGTGGAGATACGTAGTGATATAATAGGTGTGTACTAGTTCGCATTTCCCTATTCTCAGATGAGATGGTTTATATACTTATTTGGCATTTGCATATCTTCTTTGGTTCACAGTCTGTGAAGATTTTCTGACTTTTTTAAATGTATATATTTTAGGGAAGGATCTACACGGTGTTCAGGGTCTCACTACTAGATCACACTCTTAGTGATCTGCCTATTTATAGCCCCCCAAGATCAGGGATTGCAGGTGTGTGCCTCCAGGCCCAGTCTCAATTGTGATCTCAGTGTGCCCCAAAGGGGCAGGAACTGCAGGCCTGGAAATCAAACCCCCAGCCCCTGCACCTTTAAGATTTCTTAATATATCTGGAGTCAAGTCTTTTTTTTTTTTTTTTTTTTGCGGGACCAGGGTTCAAACTCACGACCTTGCACTTGCCAGGCAGGCACTTGTGCCTCGAAGCTATCTCCCCAGCCCCTGGAGTCAAGTCTTTACGGAGTTTCTATTTTGGAAATATTTCTTCCCAGTCTGTAGGGTGTGTTTTCATTATCTTATCAGCATCTTTCATAGAACATGAGTTTTTAATTTCAATAAAATCCAAGTTACATGTTTTTCTTTCATGAGCCATATTTTAAACATTACATCTAAAACTTCATTACCAAGCTCAATGTCAGATTTTATCTTGCATTTCTTCCTAGAAATTTAAAGATTTGCTTTTCACGTTTAGGTCTGTGAATTATTTTGAATTAATTTTTATGTAAAGTGTAAGTTCTATCTAGACTCATTGGTTGCTTATATTTTGAACACCCAAGCATTCTAGTACAGTTTTTGGAAAGACTCTCCTCTGTCCATTGAATTGCTTTTGTGCCTTTGTCAAATAGCCATTCATTATGCCTGCACGAGTCCACTTACAGGCTCTCAATTTGTGTATCTATTTTGTCAATCCTTGCTATTTTGATCAACTTAATAATAATTCTCGAAATCAAATACTGTAACTTCGTTCTTCATCAGCATTGTGTTGGCCACTCTAAGTTTTCTGCCTTTTTCTATTAATTTTAGAATAAGTTTATCAATTTCTAAAAATAGTCTGCTGGCATTTTGAATGGATTGTGCTGATCAAGTTGGAAATAACTGACATCTTTACAGCAGAAAGTCCTCTAATCTGCAAAATGGAATATCCTTTCATTTATTTAGAATCCTTTCTTCACTTTTTAGCTCTTCACCTAAGGATCCTATATATATATGATAAACTTCTTCTATGTAAATTTTGATTTGGAGGTACTATTGCAAATGGTAATGTCACTTTCATTTCACATTGTAATTGTTGGCTGTGTATAGGAAAGCAGTTGACCTTACTGACTTTGTATCTGTGTTCTTGGTATGCTCGCCTATTAATTCCTTGAATTTGGTTATTCTTTGTTTTAGTAGAGTGATATTTTCCACAGGGATAAACACACATGTTAATGACAATCATTTTTATTCTTTTCTTTCCAATCTGTTTATCTTTCATTTAGCTCTATTTCTTGTCTGATTACTGAGTCATGACTTCCAGTAGATGATGAATAAGTGAAATTGTTCTCTAAACAGTGTTTACCAAGGTGAAGAAATTCTCCTTTATTCCTATTGCTGAAATATTTTATCAGAGATGAATACTGAATTTTACTGGCTGTTTGTGTTGCTTAAATTGGTAAGATCATATGACTTTTCTTACTTAGGTTTTTTGATTGTTTGTTTGTTTTTATGTATTTGGTACAGGGTCTTGCTATGCAGCTCAGACTCGTAGTGATCCTCCTGTTTTCAGCCTCCCCAGTGCTGGGATCACAGGCGTGCACCACCACACCTGGTCTCTGAGGCTGGCTCAGCATGCTCAGGGGAGAGTCAGAGGCTGGGCTGCCCAGCATATGCTTCTGGGGATCTAACCCCATCCCTGTGCTTGCCTAAACAGTAGTTTAGTCCATTGAGCTATCTCACCAGCTCTTCTTTCCTAGTTTATTAGCATGTGACATTACATTAATTGATTCACAATTTTGAATCAGTCTTGGATAGCTATAATAAATTCCCCTTGGTTTTGGTACAAAATTTATTATACATGTTAAGTATGATTTACTGATAATTTTCTCATAGTATTTGCATCTATGTTGATCAGAGCCATTGGTCTGTAGTTTTCATTTCTTAAAATGCCTTTATCCAAGGTGGAATGGTAGGGGTAAAGCACTTAGTATGCATGAGCCCTGGGCTCAGTCTTCAGTGCTAAAAAATGTTTGTCTGGATTCTGTATTAGGGTAATCTTGGAGCTATGATCCAGTGTCTGTCCTTCAAAATTCATGTTGGAATTCTACTTCCAAAGTCATGGCATTTGAAGGTGAGACTTTCAGTGGGTAAGTAAGACATAAGAGGTAAGACTTAAGAGGAAGTCTCTGCCCATACAAGATCCCTATCTTCCTTGGCCACTTTGGAGATGAAGCAAAATAATGGTCATCTGTGAAGCAGGACCCAAGCCCTCACCAGACCATGCTCCTGCTGATGTGTTGATCTTTGACTTTCTCAGAACTATGAGAAACAAGTATCTGTGCTCTGTACACTACCCAGTTCATAATATTTTACTGTTGTGACCCCTTTGGACTAAGACAACTGATCCCATAGAGTGCTTTAGGAAGAACTTTTTCTGCCTCTATTTTCTGCAAAGTGTTGTAGAGAGTTGTTATTATTTTCCCTTAAATGTTTTTGTTTTATGTCCCTGTGACATTACCTGGGCCTAGTACTTTCTTTCCTAGAAAGTTTTAGATTATTAATACAGTGTCTAAGCTTATGTGCATTTCAAGAGTTTATATCACTCAAGGAATTGATTCTTTGAAATTTAGCCATGTTTGTGAGCATAGAGTTGTGGTACTATTATTGCACTGTGCTTTTTATCTTATTTTATTTTATTTTATTGAGATAGGGTTTCTCTATGCAGTTTGAGCTGGCCTCATACTCACTTTTGTAGCCTGAAGGCTAGTTTTGAACTCACAGCAATTCCTCTATCTCAACCTCCCGAGTACTGAGTACAGGCATGCACTTCCACACCTGGTTCCTGGGCCAACCCAGCAGATCTATAATTCTAGGGATTGAACTTGGCACCTTGTCCTTGCCAGGTAGATATTTATGCCTCAGAGCTATCTCCCCAGCCAAATCATGCTTTTAATGTCCCTATGACATAGTGGTGACCCCAATTTTATCTCTGATACTAGTAATTTGTGCCCTCCCTTTTTTCTTGGTATGACTAGAGGTGTACCAACTTTAATGATCATTTCAAAGAACCAGCTTTTATTTCACTCACTTTTTTATATTCCTACTTTTTATTATTATTACTTTTAATAAGAAATAGCAATGTGACAGTTTCAAAACACATTAGTAATACATCAGCCCAGGATGTAGGTGTTATAATTTTTCAAATCATTATTGGTGCAAACAAATTTCTTTTCATTGAAATAAGAGAAAGTAGTTGTATACATAATCCAATGTCTGATAATCTCAGTGGATTATTGGTAAAACTGGCAATGTTAAAAGCTGTTGATTTAAGCCTTTTACAGCTCACCATTCTAATCTAGCTTTCTGTTTTACGCCTTGTGGTTAAGTTTTTCTGCTTGGTGGTTAAGGGCAAGCTTAAGCAAGACCTGTACAGCAAAACATGTAACTTTTGTATCTGTCAAGGTCAGTCAAATCCTCTCAGGATTTACTTTGGAACCATGTACAGTGCTTTGTAGAACTGTTGTCAGTGTTAGCCATCTGGATGAGTGACGGCCGTTGCTTGACCAGTTTGCTCTCTGTGAAAACCTGAGAGAATGTATTCTCTCTAAGTGACTCTGCTTTGGCACAGTATGTATTTTCAGTCCCTTTCCTCTCTAGCCCCATAATCTCCCTGAACAGAAAATTTGAGAAACCACTGAGTTATAGCATAGATTTTCTTATGTCCTGAGTCCTCACTGACCTTGAAGGGCTAGGGCCAAAACATTGGCTATCCTCGTAGGCCTTCTTTTTCTCTAATTTTTGGTCTGTAAACTTATACTCTTAACCTGCTAGGAGAAAAGCTTAGTGACATTATTACTCTATAAAATAGGTACTTGAGCTTAACATCGCTGTCTTTCTGAGTATGAAACATCTTAGACTTAACTTGGGATTGGCATTTTCTATCAATCATTGATTTTCTAACAAATCTCCATAGAATGTGATAAAAGCAGTTGTACATTTTTACATATTTAGAAATCTAAGTATATGCAAAATTGTAGCCAGTTGATCCTATAGCATTTTCCTAGTCTCTTACTCTCATTTAATACCCTGTTTTGTTTTCTTGTAAACCAACTATTTACCTGAGAGATAGTATAGCAGTAACTGAAATTACAATGGAAGCAGCACACGTCTGAAAGACCAGAATGACAGGCATTCCAAGCGTATGTTTACTGTTATACATTGCTATCCTCAGGGTCAAAAACATTTTGGAGGTTCCTAGGACTATTGTCTAATTCACCCTGTGTATATAAGTGCATGGCTTTGCCCCTGCCAAGCTTCCTACCTTTTCTGCTTGCAGTCACTTCACTGTTTAACCCTTAAGCCCTTGATTTCCTATTTCACTCACTTTGTATGTATTTTTTCTATTTTATATTACATTGATTCCTACTCTAATTTTTATTCTTCATTCTTCTTGCTTGAGGCTTAAATTCCTCCCCTTTCCCTCGTTTCCTTAAAGGGAGATTTGAATAACTTATTTTAGAACTTTCTTTTTTCTAATACATGCGATTGACATTATAAATTCCCATTATTCTGCTTTGTGTCATTATAGATTCGTTCAAATTTTGTAAAGTTTCACATAAATGGAGTCACACTGCTTGCATCTCCTTTGGCTTCTCTTGCTCAGCCCAATTTATTTCACATCTGTCCATGTTCTTGCATTTACCGATAGCCTTTCCCTCCTCACTACTCAGAGGTTTCCTACCACAACTATTTACAAATCCACCTATTGGGACTATTTTCAGTTCTGGGCCATTTACAATAAAGCTGTTATGAAGACTTCTGTATGAGACTGTGTAGGTATAAGCTTTCGCTTCTCCCGAGTAAACACAAACAAATGGAATGGCTGATTAAAATTGTCAATGTACATTTAACTTATAAGAAGCTTCCTGCTTTCTGCAATGGATATGCTGTGCTACATTCTAACCAGCAATTTTCAAGAGTTCTAGCTCCTCCACATCCTCACCAACATATGTGTGGTCCATATATATATTTAATTCTAGATTTCCAGTAGGTATGTGCTGCTACCTCAGTCTTATTTAAATTTGTATTTCCTAATCAGTAACCATGTTGTCTTTATTTGCCATCCATATATCTTCTTTGGACAAATATATGTTCAAACTGTATTGGGTTGTTTTCTCAACTTTTACTTTGAGAGTTTCTAAAAACACGTGTCAGATTTGTGCCTACTGTAGGACATGTGATTTACAAGTTTGGTCCTAGCCTATGACTTCTCTTTTCGTCTTCTGGAGAGTGTCTATCATAGAGCAGTGTGTCCAGGTGTGTACCAACACCACATTATTTTATTTCCATATCTTTTTAATAACATCTGAAAGTAGGTATTGTTAATCCTCTAATTGTGTGCTTCTTTTTCAAAGTCATTTTGGCTATTCTAGGTCTGCTGTGCTTTCTTTTGAATTTTTGGATCAGTTTTTCAATTTCTCTAAAAGCTAAGTGCTACAGGGATTTTTTTTTAAAAAGCAAGCCTATATTTATTTTATGTATCACTTTGGAGAGAATTACTGTCTGATTAATACAGCTTTTGACCCACAGCATACATCCAAAGGGAGCTCATTGTTTGCCTACCTTCCTCACAGGAAATCTCAAAGAATTTCTTCAAGGAGGAGAAAACTGACATAGGCCAGAAACCTGGATCTGCCAGAGAGGGAGGCGTGGCAGAGAGGCCTGAGTGAAGGGCATCTAGATCATTTATTTTTCTGGCCCTTTACCATCAAAATCACTAATTATGGCCTTGTAGATTTCTCCTATTATTTCGCATCCAGTTTTTCATAACAGTAGCAAGCACGTGTCTGAAACCTCACAGGCCCCCACAGGGGTTTGTGGCTCTTGAGGCAGCCTTGCACCTCATGAGTGGGTCTGATTCCATGAGTCAGTGGCAAGAAGGCCAGAAAGAACCCTCGTGGCACAAGGCTGGGCCCAAGATGCCCCAACCTCACCCAACTGAGGCCCTTTGTCTTACAAAAGGACCATAGAAGCTTTTGCTGGAGGGGGACCACTGACCCCGCCCCCCCCCTTAGCACAGGGACATTTGTGAAGTGCTATGATGGGAAATGACAAGCACAAGGGCATTGCAGTTGGGCAGACTTGAGTTCCAGCCCTAGCTCTGCCTCTTAGTAGCTGTGTGACCTTGGGTGACTCACTCAGTGTCTCTTGTCCCAGTACTTTTCAGGGCAGCTGTGTTAGTTAAGGGCCTAACGCGTGGGAAGGAGACCACCCTGCAGTTATGCTGCTCATTTCCTTCCTTGCTAGGTTACCTGTGACTTTCTCTCCCACTGAGCGGGTGGCTGGCACACTCGCAGAGGAGACATGAACCTGGGACGTCCTGGCAAGCCCTCCAGCGCTCCGCCCTATAGAGAACGCATTGTTGAGGAGTCGAGATTAGCTATCATTTCTCAGTGGTCCTCAAAGCTTACATGCTTGCATGAGAGTCTGCTGCTCAAAGAAACAGCTCTGAGCCCAAACAAGAAGCAACCGCCCTCCTTTTCCCCAACCCAACAGCAGAAACATGACAGTGGCTTCCTCGTGGCTCCAAGACCTTGACATCTTGGTGTCAGTATAATTTTATGAGGAATTCCCTGCTCAATAGTTAGAAGAGTGTCAGTCGACACTTGAAAGAGGAGCTGTCAACAACAAGGCATGCAAAGGCCCAGGAACCAACCCACCTGTCTCCCTAGGACTCTCACCATGCCATGGCCTCACGCATCTTCTATTGCACAACTGAGCAAGCTTATTGTACCTCGGGGCCTTTGGACAAGCTTTGTCCTCTCCCGGAAATGCTATTACCTGACCTGCTCTGGCATCACACTACTGGGGGGACCTCCCAAGACCACTGTCTAAAGCAAAGCCTCTTCCCCTTCTCGAAAGGAAAAGCCTTCCCTTTTGTGTTTCCCCGTTCACCCCTGGCCCTCAGCCCAATCACAATCTTGTCATTCAATTACACACTTGCTGCTTGCTCCTCCTGGAGCATTATCGACATGGGACCATGACTGGGCACTGTGGTCTCAATACATTTTGTCCTCTCTGATACATACATCGCCATTTAATCGGCATGGTGAGGTGTGAAGAGGGTGGAGGTGTCATCTGACTGGTGTTTAGAGAGTGGGTGTCCAAGAGGGGATCAGATGGATTATTGGTGAGGGGAGCCCGCGGCTGAGTCCTGGTGGCTTTATAGGAAGAAGGAAAAGAGCACACCTATGCAGGCATGCACACACAAATACACACGTGCACACACGTATGCATGCGCACCTTGCCGTCCCTCTCCATGTGCACCTCCACGGCACTCGGCAAGCAAGATGCCCTCACCAGATGTGGCCCCTCGATGCCACTCCAGAAGCGTGAGCCAAAGTAAGTATCTTTTCTGTGTAGTTTTCTCAATCTGTGGCACTACATTACGAACAGCAGAACGTGGGAGAAGACACTGAGAGATCCCCGGCGCCCAGCTCTGGGTCCCCACTCAGGCGTGAGGCTCACAAACTCTGGTTGTAAATGAACAAATCCTGGCCCACCCCAATGTCCTCGGAGACACTTGCAGGTCTGTGGTCAACGCAGACCACACTTCATGCAGCTGGCCTGAGCCAGGTGTGCCAGGGCCTAGCGGACTCAAGAGCAGTCAAGCAGGGACTAGGGCTGAGGAATCTCAGGCCACTTGGAGGCCCAGGCAGGGGGTGCAGAGTGCGGGGTGGTCAGCAGGTTTCTCCCATGTGTGGAGCACACGGGGATGAGGAGGTGCTGCTCCCGGGGCCGACGCCACAGCAGAGACACCGAAGCCAGGAAGCACCGGCTTCTCGTCCTGCACGAGGCCTCTCATCCTTGGGGCAGACTACACCCCACTTCCCCAGCAGCCAGGACTCTGTAATAATAACCGGCCTGCTCCCTGCCACTCAGCCTGCTGAGCTGCAGCCAAGGCTGGGGCCCGCCCCCGCTCCCACCGAGGACGTATAGGCACAGCCGCAGAGGAGGCTCCTGGAGAGAAATGACTATTCCATAAAGGTTTCGTTTTTGTTGGCGGGCATCCACATCTCTACATTGTCATAAAAATTCAATAGGAAACTTCCATTTAAAAAAGAAAGGAAAAAAAAAAAAAAGGAGGCATCATTAAAAAGAAATAGGGACAGCTCCAACAGAGGCTGAGATTAAAGACCAAGAGGCCCAGGGCAGACAGGGGAACTTTATGAGCTACCAGACAAAGAAAAACACACCGCGCAAAAAATGGGCTTTGTAGAGACAATGCTGGCTGCTGGGGGTGAGAGGAGCCATCCAGGCTGGAGCGCTGGTCTCTGAGGACCAGGACAGATCCTTGAGGCCCCGTGTGACTTGGTGGCCACCCTGGGCAGGTCGAGGCTGTGGGGAGTGACACCAGCTGGCGACCCCCAAGCCCACAAGAAATACTGGAGCTGCAAGTATCAGAAGCTGGTGGGACATTGAGTCTCCATACAGGAGAGTCCTGCCCACTTGAGGCCCACCGAGGGTGAAATTAATCTCTCCAGTGGCAGGACCTCGGGGCTGGCTTGCTGCCCCAGCAGTCGTGTAGAAGCGGGAGAGTATTTTCACCAGTCTCTGCTAAGTCAGGTCTGTAGCCAACATCCAAGCTGCCAGGTCCAACTTGGGTTTTTATCCAGCTACTCTGATTCTAAACACAGAGGTCGTTCACTGTAGAAATTTTGGAAATGCAGCCAACGTAACAAGATTAGAAGTGACCATTGTCATGCTTTCACCTAGCTATGCTAATCTATCGTCCTGACATGTTTACTTCCCAATCTTTGAAAAACTACAGACTGTAAAGAAGAAAATAGGGACAAAGAGCTTGGCTATTGGAAATCAGGATACAGCAAGCAAGGAAAAGCACCAAAGGAAGCCAGAAAGGCCCCAGGGTGCTAGGGACAAGGCTGGGTGGGACAGGATCCTGGGGAGCTCCAGGGAGAAAATGAGATATTTAAAATGGGACTACAGAGGGCAGCAAGGGTGCCGGAGTCTTGGGATTACAGCTGAGTGCAGTGAGGCTCGGCTAGTGGCCGTGGCTTATAGCTAGGTCCTCCCTGGCCCCAGACCTCCTGCACTCACAGGCAGGGCTGAGGAGGTGTTGGAATCACGCGGCTCTCTGTTAGTCTGAACCAGGCCACTGTTGAAGTCTGCAGCTAAGTGTGGCATTCAGAGATGGGGATCTGGCCCTGAGGGGCTGGTCTCTCCCCGCGGGGGCTCCTCTTCACACTCTCTGCCTCCTGCCCCTGTGCCCTGAGCAGTTGTCCCACCAGGGCCCTGGGCACTGACTGCCCTCTTGCCTCAGAGCCAGCTGACCATGTACTGAAAGGAGAGCCGAAGTGAACCTGCCCTCCCCTTCCAGTTGGGTACTGGTTCGTTTCCCAGCAAGGAGGAAAGTAACTGAGACGCTGCCAATCCCCAGAAGAATAGTCTGCCCGCAAAGCCCCCAGCCACGGAAGCACATCTGCCCTGGTTTCCAAGTTCAGCCCAGGTGGTGGTGGCTTCTGGTTCTGGATCTCTTATTTGCAGAATTGGGTACCTTAAAAGACAAAGTTCTTGTCACTGCTTTCTGTGTAGTTTGGGGCTTAGGCTTGGGGAACCCCTCCTGGAGAGATGATTAAATCCCAGGTGTCTGCAAAGATAAGCTCACCCAGCGAGGAAGCAGTGCTGGTCTCTGGACTGTTTCTGTTTTTGTTGTATCACCAGCAACATGATCACCACCACCTCGACCGTCATCACCCTGAAGCTGACAAACAGGAAGGGAATGTTGCCTTGGCCAGGCCGAGCCACTTCCTGTTGCATTAGAGGCTATTTAGAAAGAAATAACAAGGGCTCTTGAGTGACATGCTTCAGTCAAAATGAAAATAGCTACTCTGATCCCTTAGAGAGAAGATCTGCATCAGTCCAGGACTTAAGAGTCCCTGGTTTGGGAACAGAGGACCACTGACCAGGAGTCTGGCCTAGCCAGAAATGGGGAAGTGGGCCAGGTGGCCTCCTGTCCTGTCCTGTCCTGGGGCACAGCTTCGGCCACAGGTTTACACCTGTTTGCTTGTTTGGCACTTACCAGTGGGGTCAGGGAAGCTCCACTGGGGGTGACACGGGCAAGACTGATGCCCCAGCTGCCTTCTGCTGGATGCGGACTCCACGGGGCTCGCTTGGCCCTGGCTTATTTGCCCCCCACTTATAGCACGGCATGAGCTCCCCAGTGTGACTTGCCCTATAAATGTCACCACAGCACCCATGACTAGACGGACTCTGAGGAACAGAGAGAGCCTGGAGATGCCCAGGTGAGCGTTCTTCTTCCATGATTGGAGGAGACCACAGCTGGGGCAGGGGAGCTTGGTGTTAGACCAAAACCCCAGCAGACAAACCCTGCAACCCTGGATCCACGCTGCTTCTCCACTCACACCGAAGGGCCTATGCGGGACAGAGGGGATTCTGTATTTAATTCTTCTTAAAAAGCTAAAAATTTCCAGGGAATATGAGAAATAAGCCCTCCCCAGGTTTGTAGGAAAAGAAATTTCAGCCAAAACAAGCCTAACTGGAGGTGCTGCTGCTGAGCTGGCCCTCATCAAGTGTTCTGGACTGGCAGCATACGCACTCGGAAACTAGTCTTACAGGGTTAAATACCCACGTGTGAGACGGTGGACACGGCCCTCCACTGACGGAAACCGGCCTTGGGACGGGACACTGGGCTTGTGCTTCAACTTCTTTACAATGTACATATATATATTTGCTTTAAAAAAAAGTGCTTATAACAATAAATACCATTATTAGCCACAAAAAAAAAAAAAAACTATAGAAATGCCTTGCAAGTTGAAGACAGTGTAAGGCCCCAAAAGCAGCCTAGCAAGCGCGGCTGTCCTGGACCCCACACCCCTACCCAGGCACAACGACTCGCACCCTCTGTCTTTGGCACCAGCAAACAGAGCAAAAATTCAGGGTTTGCATGGGCCAGGACTGGTGCGGAGGGAGAGTCCCCTCTTTCCCCACATCTTCCCAGGAAGCAGACTGGGTTCTCACCTAGAAACTGACTTGTGCCATAAACAAAGTGAAAACAAAAAAAAGCAAACATGGTGCAGATGAAAGCAACCATGAGCCCCATTTACAGTGATTTCTACCCGTCCGGAACTGCTTAAGAATTTTGTATGTGACACCTAATAGAATACTAATAATGCTGAGATGGATACTCGCATGTATTTAACAGAGAAGGAAACAGAGGCCCAGAGAGTTTAGGTACTTAGCTAAAGTCACACAGCTTGCATGCACTGCAGTGGGGACTAAACCAGACAGGGTGGCATCAGAGCTCCCATACATTTCTCATGTCCAGTGCCTTTAAATTCTCACATCTTTTAATTGACGAGCTCAAATGAAAGCAGAGAGCATCCAGTCCGCACCTGCTGGTCCACATGGACGCATCTGAAGAGCAAGGGTCCCGTGGTGCTGCTCTTACTGCCCAGAATTCCTCTGAGTAGACAAACAGCGACAGGAGCAAGGCAAGGCAAAAACGAAGGTTCTCTCAGGTCCACCAAGAGGACAAAGGAAAGGGTGAGAGGGAGGATTCGAGGGAGCCTGGGCCCCCAAGCTCCCTGCTGGGAACTTCTTCCTCTGCTGAAGCCACAAGACCTGAAGGAGGAGCAGCCCCGTCGGATCCACAAGAAGCCACTCTGGGGTTTCTCAGCCCAGCCTACCCTTAAGCACTTAGGCATACTGTTCTCATCTGCAGGGGACCTCCATGGCCTGCTCCCTTGCCTTGTAGAGAAGGATTGATGAATGTCAGTCTCTCCATCTCCCTGACCATGTCCTGGGCCTCTCCTCAAAGGCAGCTAGAACCCTAACCCCCACAGTCCTGCCCTGTCCTCTGGGAAGCCCTTCTCACTGCCCTGCAGCAATCAGTCTCTGTCACTGTCCCCTTTGGCCACAGCTCCTCATGGCACCATTCCTAGGGTCCTTTGGGACCTTAGTGTGGAGGCAGCACCAGAGTGTGGGCGGTGGGGTCTCCCTCCTGCCCCAGGGCTGGCATAGATGGAAGGCTTGCTCTTGGAGGGCAAGGGCAGAGCCCTGGGCCCCTGGGAGCCTGGAGCTTCACCACCCCAGGAGCAGGTGCCCTTCCCCTTTGCACCTGCAGGTCCTTCACCTGGACAGGATCATCCCAGCTCAGGATGGGGCCATGCAAAACTGAACCCAGGCCTGGGCTCCTGGTGGCAGGTTTTGGAGACAGACAGAGATAAGCCAGGAGGGTCCTGGCCTCAGACCCGGCCACCTGGTCTGTCTTCAGTGAGCACAGTCAGCAATGAATTGGCCCAGAGGAGAAAGAGGATGCGCACAGCCAACCTGCACACCCACTCTCCTATGAGCAGTCCCCACAACCACACACACACAGCGTCACGCTTTCACAAGCATCCTTATGCACTTGACCCAGTCACCCTCACACACACTTGCACCCTCCCATGTTTGCACACCCAACCTCGAAGACACATAATCTCACATACACTCAACCTCACAAACTCAACCTCCCTTACAACTATAGGCCCTCACCCTTTCACATACAAATTCACAATACAACCCCACACACTCATGTACATGTACACACACAAACACACACACTCACTTACACAAGCACCAAAATGCACCAAGCCTGCATAGGGGAGGTAATTAATGGCTCTTATACATCCTTTGATATGCTCAGGATGAAGTTCTCTATGGTTTCATAATTGCTGCCCCAATAAGATCTTGATCTTTCTAGAAGAAACAGTGCTATAAACCTTCTTGCCATTGCAAACTTATACTAAGGAATATGTAGCATTTTTGCAGACATTGGAGAAGGAAAGGAAGGGAGGCAGCTTGTGTTTGCCCCCTCCATCCACGCCCAGGAGGTTACAGAAGCCAGGGAGGTGCTGCCCTTCGGAAACCCAGTAGGCGCTGAAGTCGATGCACACACGTGAGTACTGCAGACCCAGACAGGGAATCCGGTCAGATGTGATGGATCTGAGCATCATCGGACTCCTTCCAAGTGGCTTCCTCTTCCTGAGTGAGCTAGGGAGAGGGGCATGCAGGCACTCCTCAGGACTATGGCCATTGCTCTGACAGCTAAGCCTCTCCCCAGAGGCCTCTCACAAAAGCCCATGGCTCAGTTTACCCACTGCTGCTCCCCTCCCACATGTTAGATCTCAGCATCACTCCTGGGGTTGCAGTGTGCCGCTGTGCTTGGGACAAGATGTGATCCGTGGGACCTGGTCCGTGTGACCCCAGGCAGCCCTTTCATCTCAATAAATAAGGAAACTAAAGCCATAGCCATTCTTACGTCAAAGACAGAACCAAGGACGAAGTCCAAGTTCACCAGCAACACCCGTGACTGCTTGAAATGCTCAGTAGCACCCAGAACGCCTCTGACCAGCTTTCTTCCCTCCTAACGCCCACACCCTGCTGACCAGTGATGATGCATTTGGCCTGTATGCACTGACCAAAGTCCACTATTAAACAATGCTCCTGATGAGGAAGGAAAAGCCAGTGTCTATGTGACAAAATACGAAATTATAGTCAACAGCAATGGCATGTGACGTTTGAGTTATGGGGAGCTGTACATTTTATATTTAGCTGTAGTGCTGACCGTGTACAGAAATGGTCATCAAAGCCCTGAACTCCTTTCATGGCTGTTTTAGGGATCTAGGGCTCTTGAGCCTTATAAGAGGTACTGTGTGGGGGCTGTTCTCTATGTTTCTGGCATCTGAATGATATCCAAGCCAAGAAATTCTGGCTGCCAAACTTGAAGGCTATGGAGAGTCCGCCTTTACTCTGTGAGTCTGTAATTTGCTATGATATGGATATATATTTGGTTACAGGGTCTCACTAGGCAGCGTGGACTCATAGTGATCTTCCTGTTTCAGCCTCCTCAGCACTGGGATTACAGGCATGCTCCACCATGCCCAGTCTCAGTGGCCGGCTCAGTATGCCTGGGGCCAGGGCTGGTGTAACACGTGGTGCTGTGGCTTCAACTCCAGTCCCTGCCCTTGCCTAAGCAGTCACTTAGTCTGCTGAGCTATCTCACAGGTCCTTGTTTTTATTTTCTTGAGACAGGCTCTCACTATGCAGTTCGGGCTGGCCTTGAGCTCATTTCTAGCCCAGGCTGGTCTAGAACTCATAAAGATCCTCCTGCCTCAGCCTCCTGCATGCTGGGATGACAGACATGCTCCACCATGCCCTGCTGCTATGACAGATTTGGGGGGCAATTTTTGCAGTACATCTAAAAACTTTAACCTGGGTATAGAATTTCAAATTCTGATATTAGGGAGAGGCTCCTACTGGCAAAATACTCCTGCACATAAGATTTATCAGCAGTGAACAAAATGCAAGAAAAAAAAATTCACAGAACAGACAGAAACTGGAATTTGACCTTTGAAAGAAGGAACTGCCCTGGGGAGGAGCCGAGGCTGCGTTTGCACTCCTCGGAGAGCTCTTCCCCATCTGCAGGTAGACAGTTGC
This sequence comes from Myocastor coypus, assembly GCA_004027025.1. NCBI lineage: Eukaryota > Metazoa > Chordata > Mammalia > Rodentia > Myocastoridae > Myocastor > Myocastor coypus. Next base: position 1,132 of record PVJA010024080.1, on the reverse strand, counting down.
TGGCTTACTGCTGACAAGGTCAGAGGACAGAGGTCAGAGCTCCAAGAGTAGCTAAAAATGAAGAGAGAAATCTTGGAAAGAGCAAAAACTTTTAAAAGCTATGTAAAGATTTCAACTCCAGCCCACAGATTGAGAGACAGAATTTAGAGTTGGAATCCTGCCAATTTATATCCAAGAGAGCTTTGTAGACCCTTTGGGCACAAGATTGAAATCCATGGGAGTGACATAAGTAGGAGTAGAAATTATGTCCCCAGGATTAAAAGTCCCCACCACCCCAGGTTAGGAGAAATGTTAAAACAAAACTCCCTGGAGTATGGAAAATCAAACTTCCATGACTTTAACATGCTATTCTGCAATTAACTGTGCAACGCTGTCAAAACAAAATATAATCTAGAATCTCTAAAGCTATCATTGATCATCTTATTCACTCTCTCACCACTGGGACAAAATACCAAACACCCACAAATCAAAGGAAAAGAGCGTTATTGTGCCTCACTCCCTGCCAGCTGGCTCCAAAGCAGAACACTTGGTGGAAGTCATGGGCAGAGGAAGACTGCTTCCATCACAGCAGCCAAGAGACAGAGGCGAGGGAAGAGCTGGCGTGGGAGACGCACCCCGTGTCCCTCTGACCAGGCCCCATCTCCCAACAGCGCGCCCACTCGTGGGGCCCTGGGATCCAACTGCTATTTAAACACACGAGGCTTTGGGGGAACACCTGAAATGTAACCACAGCATTCATGAAAAAAAGTATGCAATAAAAGGTTACAGGCATGCAAGGAAATGAAAGGAATGATTCCTCCTGAAAATAAAAAGCAATTCTTAGTTAAAGGAAGATGTCATTCAGTCTCCCAAAAGCTACAGCGCACCATATGCTCAAATCAGCAGACAGAACCTTGTGAGTGACAACAAGTACTATTGTGCTGAGGGACTTAAAAAACAAAAAAAACAAACACACGTCACCACAATGAGTCAATGGATGAAAGGTGCAGGCCAGCCATAGAAAAGATTTTTATAAGAACCAAAGTTCTAGAACTGAAAGCCAAATGAAAATATGTAATGGACACCCCGAACAGGTTGAGGTAGAAGAAAATGTCAGAGAAGAACAATAGAAACACCCAGCAAGAAAAAAAAA
>PVJA010024079.1:0-32112 GCA_004027025.1 Myocastor coypus | reverse complement strand
AAAAGATGGATATGGATAAAGTTTTCCAGCTAAATCTACTGCACAAAACTACCATCTTAGAGTATAGTGTATGTCAGTTTAAGATTCCTTAACAGCTGGGTTGGATCGTGGCTTGGCTTTGTGCAAAACGTAATAGGCAAAATTAAGAAAAGTCCTGAAAAATTATTTAGTTTCCCCAGAAAATTACTAAAAAAGAAAACAGTGAAAGAGAAGAAGTTGTATGCTCAAGCTTGACTGCTTACAGAGGCTTACATTACCAATACAGTTTTAACCCCCACATCTGCTAATGAGTCCTTGGATAGTTTTAGTCTGAAGTAAAAAGCGACAAGTCCTAGCAATTGTGCTTTTATGCAGCCACGTGGCCAATAAGGTAGATGTTGTCATAAAGGTGCCCCACAAAATCTTCACTGATGTTCTGAGCAGCACGACGGGTATTTCGAATAAATTCTCGTTTTGACATTTTATTCTTCACATGAGGGCTAGTGAGGTCAATGGAAAGTAGAATCAGAGAGTAGCACAGTACATAGACAGCATCTGGAAGGGAAAAAAATGGAAATTACGACCCACTTCAAGAGACACCCCACAGGGGTGTGTATACACGAACAAATGGGCATAATATTAAGATAGCAAGATTGGCTTAGCCATTAGATGACCAATTAGTTCCAATTTTCCCATACTTTCTAACTTAGCACTGATAGTCTTATAGCTTGGAGCATTCTTCAGTACTGGACAAACTAGGGCTGTTATCATTTAGTCTGAATGCCAAGAACTTTAGAATGGCTTAGGAGTTTATAGTGAAAATTCATTTTAGATTTAAAAATGTTAGAATTTTCTTTTATAATATGCTTTCAAATATGTTATTTATACTTAGTTGGCATGTCAATATAATGTAGACCATTTTTAAGATTATTAAATTAATATTTTCATTTGAAATTTATTTTAGAAGTCTATGGAATTTACATCTTAATTTCAAGAGTAAATCTTTAGGGAAAAGATGCCCAGACTTAAACTCCATGCTCAAAATAATTTTCCCTTTTTTTTTTTTTTTTTAATACATGTATTTGATACAGCATCTTACTACATATCTAGAACTTGTAGTGACCCTGTCTTAGCCTCCCGAGTGCTGGGATTATAGGCATGTGTTATGTGGCTGACTCGGCATGCTTCGGGGGCAGGGAATGAGCGGCCCGTGGTGCTGTGGATCAAACCCGGGTCCCTGCACTTGCCTAAGCAAGAGCTTACTTTGCTGAACTACCTTGCTGGCCTGTAATGTTCTTTACATAAGCTCAGGTCAAACAGGTGATTAATATTATAATGGTAACGCATTTAGGATATCTGCTGCTAGTGTGGTACCTATGTTTAGAATTCTTTAGTCTTAAGGAAGTTATATTAAATATATTCTGTAAAGCATGTTTAGTAAATTTCATATGATGTGTAAATGTCTTATAATCTCTATTTAGAAAAAGAGAGGCAGTGCATTTTTTCAATAAAGAAGTAAAGCTGTGTCAAACAAAAAGGTATGTAGGACACTCAAGCAGGATCACATACTCATACATAGAAATATACATATGATATATATATATATATATATATATATATATACATGCATAAACACACATGATGGAAGCAAATCACATTAAATTTTAGCAGAAAAACACTGTTCTCTATGAAATATATGGATCATTTAAAGTTTGAAAAGTAATTTCTCAAGTATTCAGTTATACAAGTAAAAATATTTAGCACTCAAGAGTGTTGAAGAATCTGCATAGGTATGTTCAGTTTTCTTCCTAAAACAGTTTATTAATGATATATAAATTATATCAGTGACTAAATAAAGATTTGTCTAAGTGTCTCTAAATGGAGTAAATGCTGCAACACTAAAAGAAGTATTTTCAATTAGTAGAAATATTTTTACTCACAGAAAGAAAGAAAAATATATTACAGAATACTTGCTTTTACCTGGAGGTGGCAGAAGAGGCAGGAAGTAATGTGAAAAAAAAAAAAAAAAGTTATACCTGTGTGTGTGTGTGTATGTGCGTGTGCATGTGTGCATGTGTGTGCATACTTACCAGGACTAAGGCCAAGTTCTCGCATTAAATCAGGATTACACGCACAGAACCTGTGTGAGAACTTTGTTATAAGAGTTTCAAGATATTCTCCACGCTCTTCAGGGGCATGGATGTGACGAAAAAATTCTCTCAGTGCATTTGGTAAGAACTGATTTCTAAAATTATGCAATGTCACAAGGTCATCCAAGACATCTCTCCTATACCAAGATAAAAGATTATAGCTTTAGTTAATTCCACTAAAAATGACAAAAATCATAATTTCTCATTCTCAGAAATGTTTATCAGCTCAGATAATCCTATCAAAGCATACATTTTTTTTTTTTTTTTTTTTTTTTATGGCCAGCTCAGCCTGCCTTAGGGGTGGGGCTGGCACAGCATGTGGTACTGGGGATTGAACCGCAGGCCTGGTGATTGCTTAAGCTTTCCTAAGCAGGCACTTTAGCGTGCTGAACGATCTCGCCGGCCGCAAAGCATACATTCTGAAATTGACAAAAAACAAGTAGAATTATTTTAAAAAAGAGCTTGAAGTCTTTCATGAATAATTACACAAAACAAAACAAAGTACAGTTAGTAATTCTACTTGTAAAATGAAAAATTTTCAGTAATAAAAACTTTTCAAGTGTTTTCTTGACTGAGCCCAATTTAATTCTTTTAGTATAAGAATTCTTTTTTGTTTTTTTTGGCTTTTTGAGACAGGGTCTTGCTATGCATTTCAGGATGGCCTTGAGCTCACTTTTGTAGCCCAGGCTGGTCTCGAACTCGCACTGATCCTCCTGCCTCAGCCCTGCAAGTGCTGGGATAAGAATTCTTTGTAAATTATGAAAGATTTTTTCTTTTTTAATTTTAGGGAAGTGTCTACAGAGTGTTCATTACTAGATCAGACTCATGGTGATTCACCTGTTTATAGCCTCCCAAGAGCTGGGATTACAGTTGCATACTACCTTGCCCAGTCTGAATTGCTATCTCAGCATGCCCTGGGGACAGGCCTGAGGATTTCAAATTATGAAAGTTATGAGATATTTTGTCAATGAAGTCATACTTCTAGAGGTAGCAACTATTTATGTAGATTTTTAAAAAATGCCAACATATACATATTGCTTTAGAATTTGACTTTGTTTTTCATACAGTATATTGTACACAACTGTGTATTTCTTTGATTTTGAAACAGTGTCTTGCTATGTTGCCAAAGTTGGTCTTGAATTCATGATCCTCCTGCTTCCGCACCCGAAGAAGGGGATTTTAGGAATACACCACCATACAGATCACATTCTTTTTAATGGCTCCACTGTATACCACCTACAGAGGTAATGGCCTTTATATATACTTAGGTAATTTATAATTATACAAATATTTATATATGTTCTTTATTTTTTAAATCAAAAATGAAATATTACTGCATTTTGTGACTTAACATCTTTTTTAAGCATAACATCACAGTCCTCATGCAAATATTTTAATGTAAATTGGACAAAGTTTAAAGGTAACAGCATTTTCTTCTAGTGAAGAACACATGCTGACAAAAGAAGACATACAGTTATGCACTGTTACCATACCCTTCAATTTCACCGAACTCATCCATGATTAGATTATCAGAACCTCTAATTTCTACCAACTGCTTATGGCAGGGTTAGACAAACTATAGCTAGCAGGTATCATGTGGCTTGCTGTCTACTTCTGCAAACAGCTTTATTAGAATACAGTCACATTTATATGTTTATAAACTGCTTGTTTCTGTTTTGACAATACAATGACAGAGTTTTAAGTAGCTTCAGTAGTGACACAAAGTCAGCAAAGCCTAAATTAATTATAGAAAGATTTGGCTCATCCTATTAAAAAAAATCAAAACAAAGGCTGATGATATACCTTAGTGCACAGAACCTGCCTGGCAAGCTCAAGGTTGTATTTCATTCCCAGGACCAAAACAATAAAATAAAACAACAACAAAAAGTCCTGACAATTTCTAAGTACCCAGTATATGAAGATCAGAAAGTGTTAATGACATTTTTACAGAAGAGGCTGATTTCAATGATCAGTATGCTGGAGTATAAACTCCTACAATAAGAATTACACCTTTACCATGTGTGTGCCGCTATTTTCTAGCTGCTTCTGCAGTTCAATGAACATTTATAGAGTGGTTTTCAAAAAATCCCAAGAAACCAAAAGGATTGAGAATTATAATGTAAGACAAGCACAATTTTGAGCTATTTATTAGGTGAGCTCAAATAACAGGTCAGCTATTTTATGTTAGCTACATTGCATCAGAAGTTTCAATATTTTATGTCCATTAATAACCAGAACAAAGGAGTACAAGTGAAGGACTTATGAAATCAGAATAGCATACGAATATCACTTCTGTATAAAATATTCTGCTGCAACGTTTTCAGAATTTTTTGAATATGTACAATAATACGTCTGTGTAATACTACTATATCAATATGTACTCATTCATACTTTAAGTTTTATGACTTTATGATTATTATGTCTTTATAGCAGACTTTTATTTATATAATTTCAGAACTTAGAACTTTCAGTTAGATTATGGCCAGTATTAAGAAACAGTCAGTGCTTCTGGTTCCACAAAAATATCTGACTTTGGTTGCCATTACAAAGATGCTGGCCTACCTTTTGGTGTGTGTTCATGGGTTTTCTTTATTTTTATAATTTTTTTTTGTCTTTTTGAGACAGGGTCTTGTTATGCAGTTCAGGCTGGCCTTGAGCTCACTTTTGTAGCTCAGGCTGGTCTTGAACTTGCACCCATCCTCCTGCCTCAGCCTCCCAAGTGCTGGGATTACAGGCGTGTGCCACCACGCCCGGCTACTCTTATAATTGTAATTGTCCTGAGTAAGTTGAGGCTCCCAAAATCAACGATGCATAAGACACAATAACTTTTTTCTGTGGTTACTCAACTTTTTGACTTAGTAAGTACGATGTAGAATAGTTTTGAAAGCAAAATTTCACTATTCAAAAGAATCACTTAAATAATTTCTGATGAAAAGCTTTTTTACCTTTCGTCGAGATAGATTCTCAGTTTTTTCCAATTTAGCGTTCTTGTACAGAAGATAAACTTTGCTATTTCCTTTGGTGAATCATCTAGAATACCCTTGGACATGAAGTAATTTACCCCCTAAAGCATAAAGATAAGTCTGTGTAAATAAACAGAGCCTTCACAAATTGTAACAATCGCACAATAGTTGAACCATATAACTGTAAGTTCTTTTCAGCAACACTAGACTTTTATAGCTTTATCATGCAAAATACAAGCTAGAATCTGAACCGAAACTATTATTTAGGGTTGACAATTTACATGCAATGAAAAGTAGGAAATTCAAAGTTAAGATTCCTAAAGAAATTTAATTTTCTGGCTCATGTCAGGTAAAACTATAAAGAAATAGGGCCTAATTTGGGAGCGGATAAAGAAGAAACCATAGCACAGACAACAAGATGAGCCTTTTAACCAACATTTCCTTGCTTAAAAGGAAACACTACTTCTTAAAGCTTACATGTATATTATAGATGCATGCTTTTTAAAAAGAATAATCTCTAAATGAAAGATTAACAGTTTTATTTTGAAGAAACATAATTAAATTACTTAATGAATTAGGCCAAGCTATTTCCAGGGCTTGCTTTAAACATTACTACATTTTACAAGAATCTAGCTATAATATACTCCAAAGCAAAACAGTAACACAAAATAATTTCAATGGTATTCATAGGATTTATCTTTGAATTTCCTTTTCTCTGCATGCAAAGTTTTTCAGAGAAGCGTTACCCAGTTTGCATGTAGTTTAGATTTAAATCAACAACAACAAAACATCAACAGAAATGTCAAATGCTGAAATCAGGGCTGTCCCACACGTAAGGAAGCTGCATTCAAACAATGTCCTGGATGGATTTAATGTGCACTCATTGAAATAAAGGGCAGGTATGTTTATTTCAACTTGCAGGTATCCAGATGCATGCACTCCCATGAATGCTGATATCTGGATAGCTGCGTGATGTGTGCAGCTAATTGGCACAGAAAATGATGTATCATATACACACAACACACTGTTTTCACACATAAGTTTCAGCATCCTGTCAGCATTTCTTTACAAACACATAGCACTCTGAAATACTGTATATTAGAATTTTAAAGCGTGGAAATGTTTCTATAGATTCAAAGAAAAATTTTCTTGTAAAATATTTATATTAAAAAATTTAAACAGCAATTTGATACAATGAAGCAATGTTTAAAAAAGTTAAATTTATAAATTATGATTCAAACATAAGATTTTTAAACAAAGCTAATTTTAAGACATAAAAATAAGATCTTACTAACAATGCTAAATTTTCATGTGAATTTTCATAGCACAAAGGAATTTAACAAGGCATTGATTTAAATAATGTACATTAAAAAAAAAGCAGAGTGAGATTTTCCTGTTATCTCAATTGAAAGCCACATATCACTAAGTAAGTGCTAGACGCAAGGTCAGAAAATATAACAAGAAGACAGAGAGCCAAAAACTTGCTTGGCGTGAGGCTCTTGCCCTGTTGCGGGTGGGAGCAACCACCATGGAAATGTAAAGCTTGTTCCGTCCTTTCCTCCATTAGTTTGAGCAATCGAGAGTTGACTGTATAGGTAACTGATCTGCTTAGCAAAACTGAATGAGTTTTGCTTCCAAAATTTCTTAGTGTAAATAATATTTTATAATTTTTTCCAGTTTTTAAATTTGGTAAAAGTGGCTAAAAGACAAAAAAAAAAAAAAAAAAAAAAAGTAAACTAATACTTAACAGAATCTGTATACATACCTAAACTACCATTTAAGATCTATAAAACTAACCCTAATCTTCTTTTTAAACATCATGCATAATAAACCCACTAAGGCGATCCACTGATTCAAACATAATTCCTAGTGACACATGGCACTTTAATATTATTTGATGCTTGCTTAGTTCTAAAGTAAGCTTTCTATTCCTTCTAGATAAAAACACACTGCTGGCTGTTCTGTTTCTTTTCTTTTTTTTTTGTCTTTTTGAGACAGCGTCTCGCTATGTAGTTCAGGCTGGCCTTGAGCTCACGTTTGTAGCCCAGGCTGGTCTTGAACTTGCACCAATCCTCCTGCTTCAGCCTCTCGAGTGCTGGGATTACAGGCGTGAGCCACCATGCCCGGCTGGCTGTTCTGTTTCTTATGGAGCATGTTTTGAGAACTTAACTATCTAACCTGAGTTTCTTAAACTCAAATATATTGTATAAGATGAAGCACTTCTATAAAGAATTGCCAATCAAATCCTGAAAATTGGGTACAGCCCTGAAATAAAATAATTGATTTTATGAAACAAGCCTGAGATCTCTCTGCCAAAGATTACGGTAGAAGGGCAAAAGAATGACATACAGGAAAAACCATGGAACCAGATCATAATTGTCTCAGTAAGCAAGCTGGAAATCATCTGAATTCCAATTTTCTATTAATAATAAAATATAAAAATGTACTGCAGCTTCAGCTCTATGGACTAATCATGTTTATTTAATAAGTGGTTTAAATATTTTCTCTTTAATAAAGATATTTGGGGGGCCTACCAGGAATCAAACTCAGGACCTCATGCGTGCCAAGCAGGCATTGCATCACTGAGCTAAATCCCTAGCCTGATGAAGATTTAGAGGAAAGACACAGAGCAATCTCTAGGCCACAGAGTGCAATAACCAGGCACAACTAGAATGCGCAGGTGTCTGTGCATGCATCTGTTTCATCTCTCAAGGCAAAGGAAATTATAAGAATAAATATTTGTCTACATTAATATAAATATATTTTTTAATAGAAGGAAAGGTACAACTTGGTACAGTCTGCATGACTATTTATGAGGCATACCGACAAACTAGAAGTTAGGCCTACTGGGATTGTTGAAAGGTGTAACATTCATGTTATATAAGGAGGAGTTGAAGAATATACTGGTATTAAAGAAAATATTTTAAAAATAATATATTATTAATAAAAAAGATTAAGACCTTAAGCATGTGAGCCTGTGTTTTAAGGAACAGACATTGTACATTGTCTTTTTCTTTAAATTTTATTTTACTTAGAAAAAAATTATTTTACTTTTTGGCACCAGAGATTGAACTTAGGACCTTGGGCTTACCAAGCAGGCACTAAAGCTACTGATCTATACCCTGGCCCTATACATAGTTTCCCCCACCCCCCATACATAGTCTTTTTTTTTTGAGACAGGGTCTCGCTATGCAGTTCAGGCTGGCCTTGAGCTCACTTTTGTAGCCCAGGCTGGTCTCGAACTCACACTGATCCTCCTGCCTCAGCCTCCCGAGTGCTAGGATTACAGGCATGCACCACCACGCCCGGCATACATAGTCTTGATGAAGACCTTAAATTGTATTTTGGGCCTTGTGTTTCTATGCATATGATAAAAGCTCTCTAGAAATCCTTCTCCTTACAGTGTAAGTAGGATGATTTGGACAACTGTACTGTGTATTTCTGTGGGTATATGGAAAGAAGCAGTTAATGCTTTAATTTGTTTCATCTCCTATTTTCCATTGTTAGTACATTTTGTCTCCTTAATTTCTTATACATTTCTTTTTCCAATTTTATATGCATATATATGGTAATAATGAATAACTGGTTGGAAGACAACACTATGTATTACAATGAATATTATGAAATTCATATTATTTTGTTAGGTGAAATTCTGTATTGTGATTTTTTTCTGTTTTAATTCTAATTTGTACTCTAAAAACTAAAAAAAAAAATAAATGAAGTATATGTGCAGCACTGGACTATGTATACAAGTACTTTCTGTTGATTCAATGAGAAGCAATATTTGTACCAATAGTGTTTAGAAAGTTATCATGTCTGCATCTTGTACTTGGAACAACTACTATGAAGACAACAATGTACACTGTATTAATAAAAAAATTAAATAAATAAATAGAAAAAAGAGGAGAAGGAGAATAAGATGGGAGAGGAGGAAGAAGAGGAGGAGGAGTTGTTCAGCTTGCTCTTACCTACTGAGGGCAGGACTAAGTGTAAAGTAGATCAGAATGAACTCAGACATGCAGACACGAATCATGGTAAAGAAACTGGACTTTATTTAAGATCTTGGATCTTCATATGGCAAAAAATAAAATAAAAATAAAAATTTTAAGTGTATTTTGAATATGAATTTTAAAAATACAAAGTAAATGCTGAAGCCAGTCAAAGGACTGAAGGCTGGAAGCTGTGTTCTACTGTGCGAAGAAGGACAGCGAGTGTCAGTTACAAGCATGCAAGTCAGTGCTACATAAGGAGAATCATGCTTGCAACTACAGCTAAGCCATAAGTTTGTTGTTTATTTCATTTTTACATTTCCAAAGTAAACATCATACTAATTTGTTCACATACATTTTCATTTCTTTATGCAAATTAAATTCTGCTTAACTTTAGAATTACTTAAATTGTTGTAGTCACATCATAATTCTTTTTGTACATGTGGGGGGAATTCCAAGAAATTCTTGGCAGAATACTGGGAGACACTTTATGATGGTGTCAGTTTTATGATCGGCTGGCTCCATGCATAATAAGCTCTCATTAGCTGACATGTACCTATTGGACAAAATAGATGTTCTAAAAAAGTAGTCTCTTATTCTTCCTTGGAAATGTGCTTTTTGTTTTTTTGTTGTGGTACCAGAGATCAAACTTAGGACCTTAAGCTGGAGAGGCAGGCACTTATGCCACTCAGTCATTTCCCTGGGCCCAGAAAATGTGTTTTTAGGAAACAGAACCAATTAAAATTGTGTACACTTTCATTAAAACTACATTAAACACATATAGTATGTGTCACATACTCAATAACTGATAGGTAAGACAAAAACGCTGCTCTTCAAAAGTTTAAAGCAGGGCTGTGGAGATAGCTCAGTTGAATAAGTGCTTGTCTGGCAAGTACAGGGTCCTGAGTTCGATCCCTGGTACTGCACACACACACACACAAAAGGCTTCCTAAAAGTTTAAAGCTTAAAAAAAAAAAAAAGAAAAAAAAAGTTTAAAGCTTACCTATGTTAATGAGACAGATACAGAGGTACCTAGAATATGCACGTGATAAATCATATTATTCACAGTAGTTGAATACAACCTAGATGAAAGAGAATGAAAAATAAATGTTTTAACTAAGAGATTTTAGGACAAAGTTTGAAAAACTGATAGGAGATAGGTAGCTCTAAGTGAGGAGAACATGGGAGAAGAAAATTTCAGCTGATGCTGTAGTACGTGAGTAAAAGCAATGTAAAATAAAATCTCAGGTAATTTTCAGGAAAGAGAAGAAAATACTTTTGGTCTGAGAGTAAGTCTGAACTACACTGTAGAAGTAGCATAGAATCTTAAGGCAAGATACTTATTCTCTACCCATCAGCAACTGCAAGCATCTGTAGACCTAAATGAAACAATAGGGTGAGGAAGATAGCTCTAAGCACCTCCCCAGCAAGTGCAAGGACCTGGGTTTGGTTCCTGGCACATGCCTTGCTAGTCCTGCATCATGCCAGCCACTGAGACTAGGAGCAGCAGTATCCACCTGCAATCCCAGCAGATGGGAGAGGAAGAAGAAGACTGGACAATCATTACTAGTCAAAGCTGTGTGGTGAGACCTTGTACCAAATATAAAAAACTTTTTTTATTTTAACCAGGAATTGAACTCAAGACCTTAGTCTTGAGTCAGTCAGGCATTCATGCCACTGAGCTATCTCCCCAGCAGTCAAATAAATAAATCTTACATTTTAAAAAATTTTATTTAAGGGCTGGGGAGATAGCTCCTGGGCATAAGTGCCTGGCAAGTGCAGGGTCGTAAGTTCAAACCCTGATCCCACCAAAAAAAAAAAAAAAAAAAAAAAAAAATTTAAACAATATTCTACACTTCTAACTTGACAGTATTCTTCCCTCATCCATGGTCTTGCTTTCTGTCTTTTCAGTTATGCACATTCAATTGGGATTCAAAATACTACATGAAAAATTGCAGAAATAATGCAGATGCTTTAAACTGTACACCATTCTTAGTGTGATAAAGCCTGCTGTCCAGTTCCATCCCACCAGACATGTCTCCTCACTGCATATTACAAGCCTATTAGTCACCTCATGGTCCCCTCGGCTATGAGCTCTAATTCATGGTGTCACAGTGTGTGTTCTTATTTTTTTATTTATTTATTTATTTATTTATTTATTTTTTTGAGACAGGGTCTTGCTATGCAGTTGAGGCTGGCCTTGAGCTCACTTTTGTAGCCCAGGCTGGTCTCGAACTCGCACCAATCCTCCTGCCTCAGCCTCCCGAGTGCTGGGATTACAGGCGTGAGCCACCACGCCTGGCTCAAGTGTGTGTTCTTTAAAGCACTGGGTCCAAAGCAAAAGAACAGTAATGAACATGATTCAGATATGCCAATGGAAAAATCATAAAGTACTTCCTGTACATGAAAAGATGAAATTATGAGAACGTATTTTGAGGGAATGTATTTATATACTTCTTCTTAAAAAAATTTACAATTGCTCCATTATACAGTGATTACTGTTAACAACTTACTGTGCCTACTTTCAAATTAAACATTTTCGTAAGTATGTAAAAAGAAGAAATCAAGTGTATACAGCTTCAGTAATATCCACGGTTTTATATGCCCACTGCTGATGTTAGAATATATCCCTTCTTTTGAGTAAGGAGAGACTACTATGGGGTAAGGAGAAATAATAGAAATATATTAGTGGGTTACTATGATTGTTCATGTGTGAGTGAGTGGTAAAACAATTAAAAAGGAAACAACAGATTTTAAAAACAAGATTATTCTAAATACTATATAAAAGTGAGATTACTTGCTAGATATGCTATCAGACCAAAGGACAAAGAAAAGAAACAATAATTGACATTTCTAGTCTAACAAAGACAAATGATTAAGAAATGAAATGCCCCATGAATGGGGGGCTGGTTACAGATGGTGGTGACTTGAAGGAAACAGTGCTAAGGATGGTCTTAGAATGATGACTCTGAGGTAATGATAAACTAAGGAGGCATGGTAGATAGTTGGCAACAGTAATAGGGTAGTAAAAAAAGGGGTGTTACATACTATATACTGGATGCTTAATATAGGTCAGTTACTCAATAACCGGTAAAAGCATAAGACACAAGGATTTTGAATAAAAAGGGCCACCAGGTGAGGGCAACAGAAGAATAATGTTCCAGAGTCCAAGAGTCTGAGGTATATGGAAGAAAAGGGTGCAGAATATACAACAGAGTTCAGGGGTCAGGGAGACAGCTCTATGGCATAAGTGCCTGCCTGGCAAGTGCAAGGTCATGAGTTTGAATCCTGGTCCCACCAAAAAAAAAAAAAGTTCAAAGAGCATACTTTTCAGAAGGACAGAAAATTAGGGCCCTGCCGTTAAAAAGATGATGGAAATGCAAACAATTTAGTCACACTTTCTGAGCCTCAGTTTCCTAATCAGCAAACGCCTTAAAAAAAAAATTGTAAAGGCATTCAAGTGTTTGGCCAAAGAAATATGGCTAATATCCTTTTCTTTCAGATAGCCTAAGGAGATGAAAATGGGAAAAAAAGGAGCTGGATTTGGTGACTGGGAGAAAAGTTAGTAATGACTTTTAAGAAGTCTCTACTCTGATCAGTAGCTCAAGTCAAAGCAGAAAGCCAAGGAATGAAACTGGTAAGGAAGGAAAGGAAAGGAAGCCCACTCACCTGAAAAATATCAGTCCAAAGAGGAAAACTTTGGGTAAAAAGAGAAAAATCAATGCTTTCAAGATAATTTTTACCTGTTAGAAAATGAAAGGAAATTTGAAAGGAAATATTAAAAGATTTTGCTGCAGGATCAGCAAAGCAAGTATAAGGCCTTAAAAACACAGTTAGCTATCATCTTGTTTTTTAGACAGGAGGCCCAGTGAGTGGTGGTGGTTCACAGATAGGTACATTAAAGAAAGCAGAAAGCAGTAAACAGAGCTCATGTTGGTTTCCCTCTGAAGACTAGTTTGGGAAGAAGTCAGAAGAAAAAAAGTTAGTGAAGATTCCTGTGAACTTAGTGCAGGGTAACTGAGAACTCACTAGAATAAACCAAGGCACTACCAAGCAGCAGTAAGAATCTAAGTGAAGTCCATGAGAATTAATCCCCAAGCAAAATCTATCTACCACATATATGTTCAAAACAAGTCAATACATATTTTGAAACATAGTAAATTCTGGAAAGTTAGGCATGCAAAACCTAGTGAAAAAATACTAATGACTACTATTGAATATACTGGCTATTCACACTCATAGGTGGCAGGAATATTGTGTAAAAAGTTGGCATCAGTTAAAGAAACCACTACTATAACAACTGTCATACCAGGGAATGCTCATAATTTTCTTCTGAAAGAGCAGCTTAATAAACAATCAAGGAAAAAGGATTTGGCTAGCTTTGTTCATTTTGTCCTTTTATGGAATATAAAATCCAGTCCTATGATGATAAGCTTGTTCATACAAAATTACATCACAGAAAGCAAACTGGATACTGCATTTAATTCTGTTTTCAAAAGAATATTTTAAAGATAATGAAAAAATAATCCTCACATTTTAATAATATGCAACCAAATAATTCTATCTAGATTTCTAACTTTTTTTTTAATAGGAGAAAAGATATATATCTATATATATATACACATATATATGTACATATATATGTTTTAAAGTGTACATTTCAACCACAGTGGAAAAAAAAATGAAATTTCAACTGAACTGTAATGTTTGTGCAATGAAAATAATTTAAAAAAATTAAGAGATAAAGCATGTCATGAAAATTTACTTTCTGGATAGAAACAAATGACTAGCACATGGGCTGCAGGTCCCCTGCAGTTCACATAGAGGACTTCCACTGTTCTGTGTGAACACAGCGGCACCAATGGTCAACATGGCTGCTCCCGTACTTGTTTTTCTTGCTTTTCTGCAGGCTTTTATATTTGCTGATGTAAATGTATATTCTATTAATTTTGTTGAGTCAAGCAGTTTTCATTCATTTTATTTGATCAGAGAACATGTGTCTTAAGGAATTTAAAAAGAAATACAGAACTTGTACAGCTAAGAATTGTTTATTTGAGGATATGTGTTCACAAATACAAAAAACTCTACTACTAAGCTATATACATCTTAGCTTTCTATTTTTATTTTGATAGTGTCTCACTAATTTGACAACACTAGTTTCAAATTTGTGAGTCTCCTCTTCAGTCTCCCAAGTGGTAGGAATTGCAGTCTATTCAAAATAGATCCATAGGGCTGGCCAAATAGCTCAGCAGATTACAGCACCTGCAAGCAGGTGCAGGGCCTGGGTTTGATCCCAGGTGTGCACTGAGACAGCAGTTGAGACTTGGTGTGGTGGTACACAACTGTAATCCCAGCTCTTGGCAGGCTGTAAACAGGTGGGTCTCTATGAGTACGATCTAGTAGTGAGACCTTGAATTCCCTGCAGACCCTCCCTAAAAATAAAATAAAGAAAGAAAAGAAAAAAAAAAGCAGATTGCTCTCCAGATGCTCTGCAGAAGGAAGAATGTCCTTTCGTAAAAGGTTACATCAGTAAACAGAAGATACATTCAGGAACTTTTGTATCTGACATCCCTCGATCTGCCTAGGAAGGATGTTTTCAGTGTAAAAAGTGATTGAGAACCTGATCCCTGGCTGGACAGGCAACGTTCTGGTGACTTCCAACTGGGAGGCTTTGCCTGTGTAATAAGGAAGGCACCTCTGTTGGTCTGTTTTCCTTCTGTTGCCCTCCCAAAGTATACAGCACTACCACTCCTAGACTCAAGCTCCTCTTTCTGTACCTCAAAATGACACTGAAGCTTCAACTGCCTGGCCCTTTCCTTGAATCCCATAACTTGTACAGTGCTTCCTCACTTATCACAGATTTTATGCTCTAGAAATTGCTGGGGTAAGTGAAATCACCCAAGTAGTGATGTCATATTTATTTTACAATTTATATATACTTTAAGACTTTATAAACCTTCTCATTTTCCTACAAACCTCTCCTACACCTTTAATACTGATTTTTTTTTGGTGGGATCAGGGCTTGAACTCAAGATCTTATGCTTGTCAGGCAGGCACTCATGATACGGGGCTATATCCCCAGCCTGTCCTACACTTTTAAAAACATTTCTAATGTTCTTAACCATTTTTTCAACTCATAAAACTATGTAATTTTAATATACATGTAGTATAAGGTACAGTATGTATTCATCTGCTAAAGAAACACATATTGTAAACAGTGTATTTTATTTCACTTTGATATTCCTTTAATGATAGAACATTTCAATAGTTTTATATATTTAAAAATTTTAGGCAAAAATCATTGAAATCATAAATATGCATACAGTATTCTACTGCAAAGTGCTGTGTTATAGTGAAAAACCTGGGATAAATAATTTAGACTAATATGTTCTGAAAACCCTAAAAACAGTGAGATTGTGAAAAGTCAACTGTGAAATAGCATAGGACTACTGTACATGGTTCCTGCTCATTAACAAATTTGAATTCTACCCTACCCCACGTCAATCTATTTCCAGTTTATTTCAGACTAAAACTATCACATCTTTAGAGACAAAGGACAAAATTTAAAACTTCACTAGGTTCTGTTATGATGATAATGTGAGCTGTCCACCCATGATCATTTTTTCTAACCCAGATGTGATATTCAAAGATGAAATACGCCTGTAACAGTGGCTACTCCTTTGCAAGTTGCCCATTACTTAGTTTGATCTTGCTTTGTTCAGCATTCCAATTTCTTAAAGAAAAATTAAGAAATCTGTCAGTCTAAATGACTAATGGATTAACACTAAGGTGCTTCTCTAGACTTATAGAAAGACTTCTCGTAGAGAAGACTTATAGTAGAGCATGCTGAACTGCATGGATACCTGGACTTACTTGTTGGTTAGAAGATGTCAACAGGAAATCTAACCTAAAATGAAGGACTGCTATAGGACAACCTGCAAAATTCAGCAAAATTTCCACCCAGAATACGTGATGACCTTCAGATTAATGTATATCAGAATGTGTAAGAGAATGCTAAAACCCGCAGAAAGGCAAGGTGTTCCCTAAGGAATTATAGGAATTTGTCCCAGGTGGTCATTCTTGGTTGCAATCATCTAGGCAGAAGAAAAAAAAAAAAAAAAAGACACATGCCTTGCATGACAAAGCCCCTACTTAGCAAGCAGCTTTTCTCCCACTGCACTTCATTCCCTGCTATAAAAGCTCTTTTGTATGCATGAGTTTGCCAGCATGGCCTTTTAGATAGGGCCCATTCTTCCAGCTTCTCAGGGTGCCAGTTCTGATGTAAGCCTGACTTCCTTCCCACCAGCTCTCCTCTCTAATGAACTAGCTTTCAAGCAGTGAGAAGTCAGATCTCAGTCCAGTAACATGCCTACGTTTTAAAAGTTGTCTTTTAAAAAAAGATTATAAGAATAATAAACTTTCCTTCTGTTTAGATAGCTATAACTAAGCTATTCATTGGAAAGCTCTGTCCTAGGGAACAATGAAGTTGGAGATAAAAATGTAAAGGTAACTTTGATGTCAGTTTGAAATCTGAACTAGTGATCTCAATCTATTCTTTCCCCAGGAAGAACAAAGAATTGTACACACTTATGTGTGAGAAGTTACTGCTGTGAATAGAAGAAAATGAATCGGTACATACCGCATGTCTACTGCAAACAATCGTAACATCACATTTCACCCAAAAGACAATGAAAAATCTTCAAGTCTGTGCACGGGCAGAAGATATCAGTTGATTTGTGGCTGCTGTTTAAACTGGCAAAGACATTAGCTTTCTAGACCAATTTATGAGGGACATTTTTGTACTGAAATTAGGAGATGCAGAGGCACTGCCAACTCCCAGGCACACACAGGCCTGAATTTCTTTGTAGCTACATATCAACAGGAAATTTTATGCAAAGGAAGGATTTTTATAGGAAAATCCAAATAAATTTGGAAAATTACCTCTGATGAATTCTCAGAAATATGAAGTGGAGGTACACATAGATGTTTTTTGCTTATTTTTCAAGAGAGAGAAAGCAATGGCAACAGGCAAACCATATGAAGCTTATGTCTGAAGTTTTAATTCAACAATTAAAACTCATCTATCAATTAGTTTAACAGTTTCAGACAGAAAATGTGCCACATCTGGGAGTTCTAATATTTCCTATAAAAGCCACAGAATGACTGGGATGGATCAATAAGCTGACTGATATGAAGATCGTTTCCAAATTATGAATTACTAGTAACAAATATAACAATTACATTTTAGTTATTACTGAAGAAGTTTCTAATGGTTGGAGAACAATCTTGGAAAAGCCCTTCTATTTCTAACTTGTTTCTAAAGTGGAAAAAGAAAACAATCAAATTATGAATACAATACTCTATTAGGTTAAGGCATGATTAATACATTTTAAGGGAAAATGTCATTGATTTAGAACTTTTGCTTTATAGAAGTCATACATACTATACTTGTAGCATGCACATATAACTAGCTCTGATAAAAAATACAATTTTAATGTATTGCCTAGATTCTAACATATATTTATAAACATATTTTAATATCTCTGAAATAATTTTCAAATAAACACAATTTTTCAAAACTTTTA
Source organism: Myocastor coypus (assembly GCA_004027025.1). NCBI lineage: Eukaryota > Metazoa > Chordata > Mammalia > Rodentia > Myocastoridae > Myocastor > Myocastor coypus. The sequence goes on along the minus strand of PVJA010024079.1, from coordinate 14,446 downwards.
ATAGTAGACAAGCAAGTTGGATGTAAATAGTAGTTTCATTGCCTGCAAATATGTATACTTAATCACGTAATGAAGGTATCTCTTCACACTACCACCATTTTAACTAAGACACATGGTTTAATTTGAGCATAATTCTGGACCCCTAGCTATAGTTTAAAATGTCTTTAAAGAGATAACAGGTAGCATAATTAAAACACGATGTTTAGTGTCTATACAAGATTGTTCACCACATGTCAGTGTTATGGTTTATGTCTAGTTGTCCCCCCAAAGCCTCATGCAACCACAGGACATGGCTTCTATAAATTGATACTTGATTCATGATCCCTGGGATTGTGTTTTTGTACTGATGGGATTATCAGTCTGAGTAAGGTTAAGTATATGGGCGTGGTCTAGGGCAGATATCCTAAGGCAGAGAGCCTGAATGTAATATAAAGAGCGACAGAGAGACAGACTCAAGCTGTAGCTGCTGCTCTCTGCTGCCCTGTTTAGTTTGCTACCTCTGTCACCATTTTGTTACTATTCTGCCGCCATGAACTGGATGCTGTCTGCCCTGCTCCACTCAGCCTTGGGCCAGCTGAATATGGACTGAAACCTCCACTAACTGTGAGCTAATGAACTTTTCCTTCCTTCATCTTGGGTGTCACGTATTTGTCCCAGCAACGAGTGAAAAGTGACTAAGACAGTGAGGAAATATAGTTAAAGTCAAGGGTAGCACCAAAGCCTAGAGATAACTACATGACTGGCGTACTCTGTATGAGATCATGACTCAAAGATCAAGTAGCTGCTGGAATCTACAAGTTCCAGAAGAAGTCCAAGGCCTACAGCAGCAGCTAACTTCTCAAAGTTTAGGTTACTGTTGTTGTGCCGGTAGTATAAATATATGTATGGACACTGGTGTGGAGCTGAAAGACTAAAGGTATTAAGAGAGCATTTATCTTCATAGCAACATGTTATAGGTGTTAATATTTCTTCATTTTACAGATGAGAATACTGAGCGGCAGAGTTTAATCAAAGTCAGGAGGATTGGTGCGATTTTGAGACCAGCCTGGGCTACAAAAGTGAGCTCAAAGCCAGCCTCAACTGCATAGCAAGACCCTGTCTCAAAAAGACAAATAAAATAAAAAAACCCAAAGTCATATAACTGGTAAGAGGTAGATATACTTAAATATTCTTAAAGAATATTTGAATTAGCAATAATTGTGACTCAGATAAACCTCAATGGCTACAACACTGTCACAGCACAAAGATTTTCTGAAAAATATTTCCTTCCTTCGTTCGTTCCTTCCTTCCTTCCTTTATTGTATTTTAGGGAAGGTCTACAGGGTGCTCAGGGTGTCACTGCTAGATTAGACACATGGTGATCTGCTTGTTTACAGCCTCCCAAGAGCTGGCATTACAGGTACATGACACCATGCTGTGCTCTGGGGGCAGGGCCAGTGTGGCAGGCCTGGGGATCAAACCCGGCCCCTGCACCTGCTTGCACTGAGATATTTGGCCACCCCTTGAAAAATATTTAAATCTATACATACATGTCTTCCAGTTGACTTTCAAGAGAAAGTATACATTTTTAAGGGCTAATGATTTTGGAGAAAAAAGAAAATAATAAACTATCTCCTCCTCAAATTTATGTAGAACCCAAAGAGGTTAGATAAAACCATAATACACTTGGAAATATCTCAAATTATAAATTCTCCAAGGTCAGTCATCAGTCCAAATAATCAAAGGCAGTCTATTATGCTGATGCTACATCTAAATGCTAATGGCCAAAAATGTTTATGAAGAAGACTTTGATATTTGTACACTAGAATTAGTCTGTTAAAGGCATGTGGTACGCTACTCCCTTCATATTCTCACATTTCCAAAGCTGAAAAGTTGATGGATGCCCTATCAGTGATAGTATGCAAGAAATTAGGAAATATTGTCCTTTGGATTTCTGATAAAGCACTCCACTTTACAGTGACATCTGCTCTGACACTGGTACTAGTAACTGCTAAATTCATGAAAAGCATCCATAAGAGAGACAACTACTTTCAATTATTATAGCTAGAAAGTGATGCTGTTTCACCAAAACTGTGGTTACATCAGATAAGGACAAACATTTTGGAGGTAACAAAATGATGAGGTAGGGTATGATAAGGAAAACAAGTTTTTTGTTTTTGTTTTTCTGTGAAATGGACTTAAAATAATAAAGTCTCTAACTCAATTTACTAAAAATGCTAACAATAGTTTAAGTCAAAGAAAAAAATATGCTCACTCTAGCATTTAACACATTGTCTGCCAATATACTAATTTCTGTTAACTGCTACTCCCAAGTCACACTCAGTGAGATAGCAAATTGGGGGAGAAAATAATAAAAAATCTCTTCCTCAAATTTATGTAGAACCCAAAGAGAAGGTTAGATAAAGCTATAAAACACTTTGAAATATCTCAAATTATAAATTCCAAATTTCAAATTATAAATTGAAGAAAACAAGAGCAAGGTCCATCAAGTGGTTCAATCAGGGAATAAACTATGGGAAGTTTGTTTTCCTTTAAAACAAGAAGAGGAGTATGGCTACAATACAGAATAGCAAGGGTAAGGTGTAAATAAAATTGATCTAATAGGCTATTAGTAAAGGTACCATAAAATCATCTTATGGATCAGACTGAAAAGATACGATATGATATGATACAGTATGATATGATATGATATGATGACATTTGAAGCCTAATCTTTTATCATATTATTCTAAAAAAAAATCATTGGCCTCTAAATTATTGATGAGTTGTAGACAGCTAAATGAAAATATTAACTGGATTTTATTTACTGTCTCAGAGGCATAAGCTTGCAACTCTGGCTCTATGTTAATCAAAGTGAAGGGGCTTCAACAATGAACACAGTATGTCAGCTCTTTGAGTAGAACGTTTTCATAGAGAAGCTAATTACACTGTATTTTGTTAGTGACTCCTCTCATTGTCAACTTGCTCTTTGTGTTCTGATTAAATTCTCATCAGCAAATCTGGGGCTAAATTAATTGATTTTGTAATTAACAACATTTTAAATTAATTTGCATTCAGCATTACACATCAAATTCATGTAAGCATGGATAGCAGTAACACATCATTATAATGTGGGTGTAGACAGTAAAAACCCTAACTCAAAATCAAGCAAAGGGATAAATTTAGTTTAAAAAATAACTTTACCCAAGACAATAAGAATTTCTAAACTAATTGGCCTCTTGAGTGTCAGGCTTATTGATGGCACCTCAAGTCCCAGGTTGCCCTTCCCAAGATGCTATTCTCATTCAGTGTGCTGTTAGACGTGGCAAGACGGCTGTAGGCAGTCTCATCATTCCATTCTCATACAACAATGCCCAGAGTTACGCGTGGCAGGTGTGAGCGTGTGCAGGTACACATGTGTATCCACACATGGAGAGAACTACCTTCTTTTTTTTTTGTAATGTAAAAACTTTTTCTTTGCACACATCTCCAGGTCTTAGGACTGAACTGGATCATATCAATTCTAGAGAAGCCAAGATCAGCTAATGTATTTGACACATGAGGCTGGGAGTAAGACCAGCCGCTCAGCTACCTGAGGTACTTTCTCTAGTCAAGAGGCAAAAGATGCAATCATATAGGCCTTATGTGAATAAAAAAAGAAAATTACCATAGGATAGTCATATTTGAAGGAAATTTAAAAATTCCTCTGGTTCTACCTGTGTCCTTTTCTCCCCTCACTATGTGGTAGTATTTTCCTCTAGTAATGAGGTTTAACTTCAATCAACATAACTACTTCCCCTTGGCTTTTTCTTTCTGTTTGCCCTTTGGCAGGAGGGCCTAAAGTGCTAAGAAACAGATCATAAAATGTGGAACTACCTGACAGAACATGCACTGTGAAGGTGCTGTGGTTTAGATCTAAAACATTCCCCTAAAGTGTCTCCTGTTAAGAGGTCGGGCTTCTGTTTAGAATGATTATTTTCATCTTCCAAGTAAAAATATATGCTTTGTTATTAGATATAAGGTATATCAGTCAGCGTTTTACTAGAGGAACAGATATAACACAAGATGTACAAATGTATAAGAAATTACAAGATTCACTTACAAGGGTCAGCCAGATGAAGAAGCATGCAGAGGACGTCTGCACACTGCAGACTGAAGGATTCAGTGCCAAGGTCTGGAGTTCACTGCATTATTCCATATAAGTCTTTTTCTTTTTTTTTAATTTTTATTTTACTTTATTTATTATTATTTTTTTTTCTTGTTTCAGAACCCTTGTTTGCTTATTCACTCATTTTCATGGCCGGCTCAGCCCACCCCGAGGGCAGGGCTGGCAAAGTATGTGGTACCGGGGATCAAACCGCGGTCCCTGAAGCCTCCCAAGCTTTCCCAAGCAGGCGCTTGAGACCACTGAGCCATCCAGCCAGGCCCCCCCATATAAGTCTTTATCAGGAGGCCAGTGGGCCTGTGACAGAAGGTTAATGGGTCTACACCAGCAGGCTGAAGGATCTATGGCTGAGGCCAAAGAGTCTATGCTACAAGCTAGTAGATGATCTCCGATTAACTGTGAAGACCAGTGCTCCTCAGAGAAAGTGGATTGCTCTATCTTTAAACTTGCATAAGATACATTATAACCTGGTGCCAAACTGAGTGGTTCACACAATAATTGAGATTACAGATCTAGAGAAGATAAAAATAAAGGTAAATCACACTGCAAAATCTTTACCCAAACCAAGGATTTCTCTGCTCCATTAATCTGCTTAATATCAGGTCTCTGCTTTAATGAGGTCTCTGAAGAACCTTCTCTCTGCTATACCTTCTCCAGCCTCTACAACAGTCACAGATGCAACTGATTTAGGTCATTCTATATACCTTAAGTATCTTGCACTTGCCTATAGTCACAATATAAAGTTTCTCTCATTTTATTCTACTTGCCTGTTGTCTGTTCCCCTCAATAAAATATGAATTTCTTGAGAGGGAAAACAAAAAAAAAAAAAAAAAAAAAAAAAGGGCTGTTGATAGCTGATTGGCTCCTAGCCCATTCACAGCTGTGTGAGCTCCCTGGGGGTGGGGTCTGCCTCCAAGAGGCGGGGCACTGAGGGCGTGGCCTGCAGAGTCTATTTCTGTTCGCAGCTCATCCCTTCACTTTACTTCCCAGCTGCAATGGCCTCAGCAACCTCTCTCTCCCTCTGCCCCACTGCCCTCTGTGTTCCGCCTTAGAGTCAGCAGACCACAGACTGAAACTTTGAGTCAAAATAAACATCTTCTCTCCTAATTTGCGACCCTCAAATATTTTGTTCCAGGAATGCAAAAAGTGAGTACTTCACATTCAATTATTCCTAGATTGGTTTTGGTTTATATCAAACCCAAAATTCTGGATTGCAACTCTGAGATTCTTTGTCTCCTCCTATACAGTAGTATGCTTTTTCTTGATAGAGCAATCTACTTTAAAAAGAAATTCAAATTTCTCTGCCTATACAACTAAAAATAAAATCTTAAAAGGCAGTATTTTTCCCACAATGAAAGGCACATCAGTGGCACATAGACCTTCCCAGGGAACACTCCTGTATTACAGAGGCCGCTTAGACTTAACAAAGAATGAAATATCTAGGACTTGATGAATTGTTTATGAATTCTACATTATTTTCCATAGACATTTGTACTAAGCCCTAATGCTAAATCTGATATTGCTTTCAGCTTTATCTTACTATCCTTGTTTTTCAAATTCACTCTTTCCTTATAAAAATCAAATTTAAGAACATGAAAACTATGTCAAGATGCAACTATCAGTTGGTTTTTTTTTAATAGTAGGTACTATTAGACTATGGAAAGCAAAACCAATTATAGACCAACAGACTTTCTTGAGAGATTATATCAGATAACTGTACACACAAAAAAAATGGGGGCACTTCAACTGCCCTGACATACTTATATTTACACCCAGATTACAGGTAATCTACACTAATATATCCCAAAATATGTTTCCTGGAATGTTCTTTTATTACACACATGCACACACACACACACATACACATGCATGCACACACACAACACACACCCAATACTACTAGTGCAAATAAATTCTGGTAATAATATGCATGGCAGCTCCTTGTAAATGGTCATAAGGTGCATCAATGTGCTGAGCACTGAAAAGTTATTTTATAAATAAGTCTGAGCCTATCATATTCAACTAATCATAGCCTACTGTATTCAAGATTATTACAAATGGTAATTCCTTTCTATGAATCCTCAAAAATCACATCTGACAAGTGCATATCTGTGTATTATCATTTCAGGAAGTCAGGAATTTTCATCCTGAGGACTAAAATTCATTTTTCACCACTATTACAGTGCTATGAAGAAATGGTCATGACCTTATTACTTTATATTGGAATAAAATTAAAATTCAGTATCAATAAGAACTGGGAATATACTGAGATCCTTTCTATAACATAGACCTCTTACAAATTTCCTATTTATATATTAGCAGGTTCAATAGCAATAAAAACATGTTATGTTAAAAAAGCACATTCATTTTCATGTAAAATATATGTAAGTTGACTTAAAATACATTTTGTAATAGATTTTGTCCAAGAATCTGGTAAAATGTGTAGACTTGTAAGCATGTAGGTCTTCTGTATGCAGATTGGAAATGTGTACTCACAAAATTAAAGAAATTAATTATCTGACATTAATGAGGATTTTTAAAACATGTTTACAAAATAATAAGTCTCTAACATGTTAAATTAGACCATGTTCACCACTAGTTTTTCAGAGTCTGCATTTAAAAATGTGTTAAGAAAAAAATATAAAAAGGAATATAAGAAATATAGTTTTTAGTTATTAAAATATTGCTAGTGTAATAAAAGTGACACACGCAATTTGGACATGCAGGGGAAATACAACTTCATGTGCACAGATAGGTCTCAGCACATTCCTTGACTAGAATGTGGTCATCTGCCACAAGGTCCACAAGCTCATGCACAAGATCAAGACGTTACACACAGTTGAGATCACAATGTCATGCACATAACAATAGCGTGCTAGATAATCATACCACGAATTATGCGGATGTTCTCCCCCACCCCATAAGCCACTGCCAGCAGCTTCTGTGGAGTTTGGTTACCCATATCCGTGACATGAACGGTGTCCTTTGGAGAATCTTGTTCCCTGTGGCTGTAAGTATTCTTATTTTTATAATATTCTAATGATGGTATTAATATGTTAAGTACAAGACTAGAAATTAGTTAATGGAAAAGTAGATTTGTTATACTAAAACAACTGTAAACATCTTAGGCACTTGTAATAAATTTACTACTTATGTTTGAACATACTACAAAAAGTAGTTTATTGCTCAGAGCTAAATAAACCCCAAATAATATGTCTGATGACAGTGCTCTAGTGAATGTGGATGGGTAAGTAGGGAGTTAGGCCCTTCAAAGTAATCTGTTTTGCTGTAAAGTATTAAAGTGATGAGACACTAGTTTTGTCTTTTGACAAGATAGAACATCATGATTTTGAGTATTTGAGAGAAAATAACTGATGAAAAAAGTCTGTAGTACTTGACATGCATGCATTTGCATGCACAAAATAAATGATTTGTTCTTGATTCCTAGCACTCAAAATCCTTGACCAAAAGTCGTTAAGTCTTTAAGCTATGTATGACTCATATAGCTAAATTCCATATAAGAATATGGGCATAACTCACTTACATGATTTCAATTCTGAAGATTTGACTTGGATAAGTAATCCAATTGATATTTATAATATTAATGATGGAAGTAAAGAATACAATCATTAAATTCCTTCTCAGTTAAATGTAAATGTCTTTTTCTGCCTATTTGTACCCTAACTACATTCAGGAAATGTCAGAATTGTATTTTGCTATTATAGAACACTTAAAATAGTGATAATCATAAAAACATAGAACCTAAATTCTGCAACCACAAGACTGAGTGGTTCATCTGTATGGTTCTTCAAAACTTTCTATGGCTTCAGAATTGTTAATTCAGTACTTCTGGAATGTTCCATAATGTCTTTTTTGGAGTAGGGAATAAACAAAAAGAAAATACAGCCAACTCTCAAAAATAATGGAAGGTAGGATGGGGTAAATGAAATCTAAAGATCTAAATATTGCATTTTAATTAATAATTTCAGTCCCCTCCCTTAGTAAACATTAGATTAAAAAAAAATTAGGCCAGGCGTGGTGGCGCACACCTGTAATCCCAGCACTCGGGAGGCTGAGGCAGGAGGATCGGTGTGAGTTCGAGACCAGCCTTAGGTACCAAAGTGAGCTCAAGGCCAGCCTGAACTGCATAGTGAGACCCTGTCTCAAAAAGACAAAAAAAAAAAAAAAAAAAAAAAAAAAAAAAAAAAAAAAAAAAAAAAAAAATTTAAGATTCTGTCAGATTAAAAAAACATGTATTTTACATCTTGTCACTGTTTCTTCTGTAAATACGTTAGAGGAAGTACTAACAAGAACTTTACAGTCTGATATATAGTTGCAAAAAAAAAAAAAAAAGAAAAAGAAATATTTTTACATCTAGCTTTTTCCACTTTAGGTATTCAAAGCTACCCACATTTCAGTGTATGAGGGCTTATTTTATTTTATTTTTTTTTCATCTTTGAATGAAAAGATGGCTTTATATATTTTTTAAAATTAGTACTCTTTTACTAACGAATGACTACTTACCATAATCAATATCAATAGTTATATTAAATTTTTCTGACTTTGTAGATCTATAAATTATTACTTACCAAATTACATTTTCCTTACAATACAACACTTCTAAGTCATATACATTAAACTAAACAGTCTTGTCCCTTATCAGGCTAATTTGAGATGGGAGCAGTACGACCTGATAAATTGGGCATGGTGAGACTGGGATTTGCAGGAGCTGCCTGTCTTAATTCTTGTATAACTACAGTAAAATACTGTGATATTCTTCCTTAGTTCTTCTACACTAACCATGATTTAGTTATGTCTGTATTACTTCTAATAATGTTGATGTTGTATTATAAAGTTCACCACATCAACAATTCTGGAAGAATTTAGAATAATAAAGTGCCTGAATCCAGGCCGTTCTCGAATATATAACTGTAGCAGAATCCCTTGCATAGAGCAGGTATGGCACAGTGAATGATCAAAAAGGTGACATGCTTCTGTTGCTGTGTTTATAGAGGAAGACAACTTAGATTTGACCTCAAAGTAAAAACAGGTGCATTTTATAATAGAACACATTCTAAAAAATATAAGGGGATAAATAATGAGACTCAATTTGTGATCATTTATCCATTTATTTGCCTTTCTAAAGAATAAGCGTTAGATTCCAAAAGGTAGTATTAGTTTCAAATGTACATCTACGTTTTGAGGTAGGTGTGGTAGTGCATGTCTATAACCTCAGCAAGTGAGACGCTGAGGCAGGAGGGTTCCTGCAAATTTGAGCCTAGCCTGGCTCAAATTAAGTTAAGCTGAAGATCAGCATGAATTGCAAAGCAGGATGCTGTCAAAAAAAAAAAAAAAAAAAAAAAAGAAAGAACAACTCACAGAAAAGTATAATTTAAACTTTAACTTCTAAAATATTCATTTTGTATTAAGCAGTGGTGAGGGGAAAGAACAAATGTCTGAATATTGTATCAGTCTTCATAAAATATGTACTTGTTACACTGGTGAAGGTAAGAATGAAAAGATGTGCATGTAACAATGACATCAAGTCTGATTTGCCTTTTTAATATATGTATGAGCAAAATTTAGCTAAGAAACCATACGTGACCATATGTGACATGAAAGTCTATTTGAGAATATGCTATTACCGGTATTATATATGTATTGCATATTTATTTTAAGAAAGATTAAAATAATTTTAGAAAGTATTTGGCTTGATTTAAATAATCCTTTACTTTATTCTTTTTGGTGGCTGTGCAGATTGAAGACAGGGCCTCAGACATGCTAGGCAAGCACTTTGGCTCTGAGCTTCAGCTCAGTCCCCAACAGCCCTCGATAAGAACAATGAACTTCATGAGAACAGCACTGCTGGGCACTGCTCCCCTTAGATTTCAAAGAGTAAGTCTAATAGGTACATCGACATTTTTGAAAACGTGATTTATCAAAATTGGGCTAGGAAAAGTATTCAGTGAAGGAATTTTGTTCACAATTTGATCATTCATACATATTAGGAAATAAATAATAAGAAATCATTCAATCCTAATGGAATCTATATGTAGTTGTTATATCAACAAAAATGATGTTGTTAAGGCATCATTTAAAGACAACATTATTTTGATGTTGAAAATTAGAAAATACTATGATTATACCTGATAAAAGTTAAAGGTACATCCATACTAAATAGAAATGATAAATAGGAGAAAAATACTAGACAAAATCTGAGAAAATCTTCTGTATTCTCATTCATAAAATCTTAGGTTTTCCAGTAATACCTACCTCAGTCAGAAGAGAAGAGGACTGTATATCTACCATGCCTGCTGCCACACAAAGTGAGCAGACAGACTTAACTAGGACATAGTAAAACAAAGAAAGATGACTGTCTTAAGCAGTAACTGAAAACAACTGGGCTTAAGGATTGAAAGGCACGTTCTATGACTCATTCTTTTACTTGCAAGCTGATTTTATTAGCTGCAGCGAGACAGTAGTAAGAGTTCACCCGACACAAACATGTTCATTCATTACCTACCTCCTCTGGGTTGGCATTAAAGGTAAGGCTACCTTCATCCAGCTGCATATATAATTTTCTAAAAGAAAATCCTAGAGGTGGATTCTTATTGTATATGGAACAGTGACCCCAAGTGGATTTGCACAACCTATGGGAATAAGACAAAATGAGGTAAGTTACTATATTTAATATCCTAAATTAAATATGCATGTACAGGAAAAAAATAATCAATTAAATAATATATAGTTTGATTTTATAATTCTAAATGATAAGATTGTAATTTTATACATGTGTTATTTGTAAGTATATAATAAATGCCTTAAATGTAGTAATTTTCGTAAGACCTACAAATATGGGTTACAAAGATAATATCTGTTAATGTTATCTAAAGTTAAATATAAACCATCTACATTAATAGCAATTACAGTTGATAATTACTAGTGCTTACTTAAAATTTTAATTTTAATTGTATTAACTTGCTCATACTCCCAAGAATTCTTTGATGCTGGTGCAACAGACAAGAAAAACAGAGACCAAATTGTTACTTATGGTCATACAGTTAGTACAGAGAGAGGCAGGGTTTGAACCCAGTGAGTCTTCCTCCAGATTTTTCAATTGTGACTGAGAAACTAAATGGCATTGACTGAGTCACCTATGCCCTACTGTGAAATACAACTAATTGAGAAAAGAAAAAGAATGCTGAACAGTGCAATAACCTTTTGCTTTATAATAACATATAATTTATTACTAGAGAAATTAGAATTTGTAATGTCTCAACTTCAGTATAAGTATCAAAAGGGGTGCTGTTACGTATAGCTGTTCTTAAGATACTGTTACAAAATAGCCCATCATAAGTCCCTTAGTCCATAATAGTAGTGAGTTATCAGCAGAACTGGTGAATGCCTGAAGTTGTTGACTTGAGCCTTTTACAGAAAAAAAAGGTCTGTACTGATGTTATCTGGACAAAATATCAAGTCTGCATCTGGCCCGCTGAATGCTACAAAGACAATAGGCAGTGTATTAATTATTGTAATTGTCCTAACCTTTTTTGAAACTGTTTCATTGTTATTTTTTTCTCATTAAAATTAATTTAAAAAATACTGCTACAAAACTACTGGCTCTTTATTTCCACACTATCACATTAACAACTGACTTTTTAAAAATTCTATAAAACTTATAATACTTTTTGTATCTCAAAGTGCACTAATCTTTATGCTTTTTTTTTTTTTTTTTTCTTTTTCAGAACCAGGACCTTGCATTTGCCAGGCAGGCACTTGTGCCCCTGAGCTATCTCTTCAACCCAGAAGTGCACTAATTTTTGAAGACTAGCACAATGGTTTCCAACTCTGCTGCTCCAAGCACTGGTCATTATGTCTGTAGCAAAAGCAAAACTTCCATGGTATCACAATGTCTAGATGGGTACCACAAACCCTTTGGGATATATGCATTTACTCCAGGGACACAGAGAATATTGAAACTATGCCTGTGACATTTCCCCAGTTTTATAACATTTTTGTGTAATTTTTTTTTTTGCCTCAGAATTATGTTAATTTTTGTAGTTTCAAAACACTTGTTATCTGATAAGATTAAGAACAAGTTTTGGGGGCTGGGAAGATAGCTCAGGGGCACAAGTGCCTACCTGGCAAGTGCAAGCTTCTAAGTTCAATGCCCAGTTCTGAAAAAAAGAAAACAGTTTTGCCCTCTACTATTAGTTTTTACCTCATATTTTCTGCTTTGCACTCTGAGATAGAACACAAGAAAACCAGAAAAAGTATTGTCCCATTATATAACATCAAAAGTTGTGGGGACAAATGGACAAAACTGCATTATTTTTATTAATCAAATGAAATCATTACTCTAAAACTGTGACTAAGCTAGTTAAAAAATTGTCAATAGTTAGCAGACTCTTTATTGTCAAAGTTTTTGAGTTTTTTTTTGTTTTTTTAGTTTTTTGAGTTTTATGATCGTGCTGTGTGATAGCAACACCCTCTAAACATCAGTAAATATTCACCATATTCAAAGCTAACGTGCAACTCAGCAAGGCTTTTTTACAAATGCAAGTAAAATAACATTAAAATAATTTGAGCATTATGAGTATAGGCATGATTATATGCCAAACTACAGGAAAGCATCTTTTCCCAGAGATAAACAATCCATACTTAAACTCCAAATGAAAAATACATAATGACTGAGTTATATCAGTTTAGAAATGCACTTTTAAAAATTTCAAATATAGGAACACAAATTAACTTGTAGGGTTTACTAAAATGTAGAAAAGAAATTATAAAGGATGAGCCAATTTTAAAGTATTCTAACTTCATCTTATACACAAATGAGTAAAAATATAGCTTGTTTAAGTACTATCAGTTAATGTAATTTTCTCTATGAACATAGCACCTGCACTATGACACAGTACTGAAGAAATAACAACATGATGATTTTCTGTATTTGGAAAATGATAAATTACTTACATAACTTTACACTACAATTCTGTGACAATAGGCTATACTAGATATGTCACCACAAAAAGCTTGGCCATTTTACATTATTTAATTCTTTTAATTATATTCCAAGTTAGAAATTAATCAGTCTTAAAATGGCTTTTGTTTTCTAGATCTGTTTCTTATCATAATTCTTTTTAATTTTTAAGTTTTTATCAGTACACATTCATAGTACATAGTCAATGATCACACCGAGAGGAGCTGGAACGTGACACATCTCCATTCTTTTAATGCTTTCCCACCTTGGCATTCTTTATTATATAAAGTGTCATGTTAGAAAGACTTAAATAAACTTCTGTGAATATTAGAAAACTTAACATAAAATAATCTTTATTTGGTAACTTCTCAAGACTTAAAAGAAAAAGATATGTTCCTGTGAATTTTTTTTCCAAATATGCAGTTATTTAAGGAGTAATTTACATTCAATAAAATGTCTCTATTCCACCAAATGTTTTTAAATTTGTGCTTTAAACTGGTTTAATATTTGTTAAAATGCGTATGATTTAAGTTTAGCAAGTAGACATTTACATCCTTGCTTTCTAATGTATGTCTACTTTATCATTGTGGTTAGAAAAAACTAAAAAGCACGTGAACTTTTCCCCCAGTTAAAGTTCATGGTAGCAAGCACCTATGATAAAATGAATGCCACACACCCTCCCTTTGCAGCTCACAGGAACAGAGCCACCTGAGCACTGTTTGTTGGTGCGTGAGTGGCTCACACCGCAGATGGGTGCCTGCGCAAACACAGGCATGCAGCATAAATTTTATCAGGATGCCAAGATTCTAAGTTTTGCATTATAAACTTTTACTTCCAAACTTTGATTTTTCATATATGCTGGAAGCTTCTGATTAAAATACACTGACATAGACGTGAAGAGCAATCTCTCTTCTTACTGTAAGAGAGATTTCTTTCTTTTCCCACAACGGAAGTGGACAATAATAACCACCACTTTATTTTTGCAGGCCTTTGTTAATAATAGCAACTTAGATTACAAGCCCAAGTGAAAAAGCAACTATTTCATAATATATACATATGACAAAAAGAACACTGAGTGTTAAGCTGTTTAGAACACTGTGAATCATACTGGTGAGTTCCACTTACCCTTGCCAGAGAAGTTCGTCATTAGCAAGGTCCTGCCAAACGCATGAGGCCAAGCAGAGGTCAGTCGCATTCAGGTAGGACAGGATGGTAAAGCTCAGTTCAGGAGGCAGCATCTCTAGGTTAATGAATCCTTCTTGTTCTTTCGATTTCCGTGCCTTCAAAAGGTGGTAGATGTCAATGCCTCCTTGTACTTGCCT
>PVJA010024078.1:0-32257 GCA_004027025.1 Myocastor coypus | reverse complement strand
AAAAAAAGGGGGAAAAGAAAAAAAAAAAAAGTAATGTGGATTTAGAAAGGTTAATGTTTAGTTGTTTGATCAATCTTATATACCTATATGTATTAATCTAAACTGATCCGATGATGAAAATATGTAATATAACCATTGTTAAATTTAAACAATAAAAGAATTGGGAAAAAAAAAACAAATAAACAAGCAAAAAACCCCACTTACTAGTCAACCTTTTCTTTCCATTAAAATCTTATGCAACTATCCTATATATAAAATCCATGTCAAAGAGGATGGGTTCTTACTGAAATCAAGTAATGGGCTAATGGAAGGCCCCTCTCTAGGTGATCTCCAAAGAATTCAGACTAATTGCAGTTCCTCCAAGAACAGGTTGAAAATCTGTGAAATAATTCTTTACCCTCAGCTCCAAATTGTGAAAGGGTTTGCCTAGGATCTCTAAGCTAATGACAGAACCAAGCCAGAATCATGGTTCCCTAACTGTCTTGAATGCTTGGCCCATTACATTACACTGAAATTTACTAGCAGGGCAGATTAACATTCCGTTTTCTCTATCTTATTGTGTTTTTATTGACTTTTATTGATATATATCTGCAATACATAATAATTACAATCACTGTAGAGGATTCATACATCTGCATAATACATGTATATTCCCTTCTTTTTCCCCTTTTACCAGCCCCATTTAACTTTCCAGCATCAGATTTATTTATTTATCTTATAAGGTCTTCTAAAGTAAATTACGTATATGCAGATCAACAAGAGTAATAGGCAAAAGAACTAAGACAAGCATGTATAGTGGTGCATGCCTATAATCCCAACATTTGGGATGGATTTATGCAAGTTCAAGGCCTTTTCGGCTACACAGTGGTCACCATTCTGATCTCACTAGTGATGGTATCAGTTTACAGTCTCACCAACAGTGGAGAAGTGTTTCTTTGTCCCCATCATTCCTCCAGTGCTTGTTATTGGTTTCTGGAGTGAGATAAAATCTCAGTATTGTTTTAATTTTTATTTCTCAAATAGCTGGTGACAGGAACATTTTCTCATATATTTGTTTGCTGTTTATGTTCTTCATCTAAGAAGGATCTACTCATTCTAGATGCCTGGTTTTGGATTTTTAAATCTTCAGTGTCTATTTCTTTGAATTCTTTGTATATTGTAGATATTACTCCTTTGTCTAATGAGTAGCTGGGAAAAATTCCCATTCTGTAGGTTCTCTTCACTCTGTTAGTAGTTTCCTGTGTTGTGCAGAGGCTTTTGATTTGATGTGACCCCATTTGATTCATTGTTCTATAGCTTGTGTAACCAAGTTTTGTTCAGAAAGTCTTTGCCTGCATCTATATCTTCAAGAATTTTGCTTGCTTTGTTTTCCAGCATTGTTTCTGTTTTTTTTTTTTTTTTTTTTTGTTTGTTTGTTTTGTTTTGTTTTTTTTTTTTGATTTTTGAGACAGGGTCTCAACTGTGCAGTTCAGGCTGGCTTTGAGCTCACTTTTGTAGCCCAGGCTGGTCTCGAACTCACAACGATCCTCCTGCCTCAGCCTCCCAAGTGCTGGGATTACAGGCGTGAGCCACCACGCCCGGCTTGTTTCTGTTTTTATATTTAGATCTTTCATCTATTTTTATTTTAGTTTACTGCATGGTGAATGATATGGGTCTAGATTCATGTGCATAGCCTCTTTCCTCCAGTAAAGCAATTTGGTCACTTAGTTAGATATAACATACCTCAGTGTATCTAGAGTTGTTTGTATATCCTACATTCTATTCCACTGATTCATGACTCTAGTTTTTTTGCCAGTACCAAGCTGTTTCTATCACTGTAGCTTTATAACTTGAAGTCCAATATTGTGAAGCCTCCTGCCTTGCTTTTGTTGCCCAGAATTGCTTTTACTATTCTAAGTCTCTTCTGGTTGCATATCAGTTTTAGGATTATTTTTCTCTATTTTCATAAGGAATATTACTGGTACTATGATTGAGATTGCACTAATTCTACATAGAAATTTTGGAAGCATAGTTATTTTCACTATATAGGTTCTGCCTAGCCACAAACAGAAGATATCTTTCCATTTTGTAATATCCTCTTCAACTCCTTTTCTGGAGTACTATAGCTTTCACTGTAGTGGTTTTCATATCCTTTCTTAGGTTAATTTCTAAGTACTTCACTTTTCTTTTACTTTTCTTTTTCTTTCTTTCTTTGATTGTCTTATTTTTATTTTCATTTTAATGTATTTTTATTGATATTAATGTGAAAAAATAGCAATGAGACAGCTTCACAACAGGTTAGATGGTCAGATACAATAATTAATACATTGCATATTATTGTCTTTGTCATAGTTGTTCAGAGTACAAGATGCAGACATTATTTCTTCTCTAAACACCATTAGTACAGATCTTTAGATTCATTACACAAAGACAAAGTAGCTGTATATATAGTCTAATAGTCCATAACAGTAGTGGATTGTCAGCTCATCTGGCATTATCAGAAGCTGTTGACTTGAGTCTTTTACAACTTAGCATATTAATATGGCTTTCCTTTTTATACCTCGTGGTTAGGCTTTACTGCTGGATGGTTAAGGCCAAGATAAAACAAGACCTGTATTACAAAAAAATGTAAGTTTTGTAACTGATAAGGTCAGTCAGAGCCCCTCAAGATTTACCCTGAAACCATGTATAGCAGTTTGTAGAACTTTTGTCAGTGTCAGATGTAGAGAGGAAACACGGGCATTGCTTGACCAATTTGCTTCCTGTGAAAGCCCGAAAGAATGTTTTCTCTCTAGGTGACTCTCCTTAGGCACACTATACATCATCAGTCACTCTCCTCTGTGGTCCCATAATCTCCTTGAATAGGAAATTTGAGACTCCACTGAGTTACAGGCCATTACAATACAGGTTCTTTTATGTCCTGTGTCCTCACTGACCTTGAAGAGGTAGGGCCAAAATATTGGCTATCCTTGTGGTCCTTCTTTTTCTCTGATTTTTTGGTCTGCCAAATTAAGTTGTTAACCCTCCAGAAGAGAAGCTTAATGACATTATTTTTATAACATAGGCACTTGAGCTTAACATCATTGTCTTTCTAAATATCAAACACCTTAGACATAATACAAAACAGGTATTTTCCATCAACTGTTGATATTCTAAACTTTAAATCACTATAGAATATGAAAAAAAAATTATGCATTGTTACATAGAAATTTAGAAATTTAAGCATTTACAAAATTGTAAATTATATATTCTATGGCATTTTTATTTTCTCGTATTCTTTTATTACCTTTTTGTTTTTTTAAACAGACATTTACCTGAGAGAGAATATAACAATAATATGACCTTAGAAGCAGTGCATAATTAGAAGGCCATAATAAGTATTCCAAGCATGGTTTTAGTAGTACACATTGCTGTCCTTGGTGTACTTGCTTAGTTCACAGATATCAGTATATATAGTTAGCCAGGGTGCAAATTATACCAATTACCTGCTAGTTTCAAAAACCTGTTAGAGATTTTAGGACCATTGTCTTAACCATCTTTTGTACATAAATGCATGGTTTTGCCCCTGCCATCTTTCCTAACTTTTCTCCTTGCTTTCTCTTCATTATTTAATCCTTAAGTTCTCACTTTCCATTTAATTGTCAGTGTTGTTTTAATTTCCATTTCTCAAATGACCATAAATGAATGTGATTATGTTCCCATAAAACCTTATTTATGGTCTCTGAAATGCGAATTTCATAGAATTTTCATGTAACAAAATTTAACTCTTTTTATTTTCCCCTAATTTAAATATGTAATAAGGTATTACTAGCTCACAGGTCATAGAAAGCAAGGAATTGGTTATATTTTGCTCATGGATGAAGTTTGTCAACCTCAGCTTAAAGGAAAACTTTAAACTGCTCCATAAAATTTAATCAGGACCAGGCCAGGTGTGGTGGCGCATGCCTGTAATTCCAGCACTCGGGAGGCTGAGGCAGGAGGATCAGTGCAAGTTCGAGACCAGCCTGGGATACAAAAATGAGCTCAAGGCCAGACTGAACTCCATAGTGAGACCCTGTGTCAAAAAGACCAAAAAAAAAAAAAATTAATCAGGACCACATAAAATGTGAAGGATCTCTGAGCAATCCTTTGCACACGATTATTTGAAGATTTCAGGCAATGCAGTCATGCCCTCAACATTTGCATCTGGGTGGCCATTTTTCTCAGCCTGGCGGCCTCTGAAAGTCTCTGGGAGAAGGTCATGCCTTTTATGAATGAAAACATATCGGATCAGTGCCCTCTTAAAGGAACCCAAATGCGAATCTGTGGCAGAACACAAGGCACAGCAGTTAGGGCCAGGGCCTGGTCCTGAGCTCAAAATTCGGTACATCGGATGCTGTTGCTAATTACTGACGACAGTGCTCAATTCATTCTACAATAGTTGTGAAACCAGAATGAATCATTAATTCATTGATTTCTATTCCTGCTGTGGACTTACTTCTTCCCAGCTCTGAGATATCCAACTATTCCCTCATCTTCCTTTGCCATCCTCTAAATGGCTGCCCATGAGGCCCTTTTGGACAGAACTTAAAGAGATGCCCAGTAGTTCTCCACTGCAGTGAGAGCAGGATCCCCTAGCAATGCTGAGACTTCCAGGCAATCCCACAGCTACAGCAGTGTCTCTTCCACATGCCACCCACAGCCCTTAGTTAGTCTGCCTCTTACTTTTTAGACTTCTTTGGGTGATGTCAGATATGAGCCCACTGTGTCCCCTCAGTTCAGTGGGAGTTGTAACTCCAATAAATGTCCTAGAAGTCTTTTTTTCTTTGTTTAAAGAGAATATGGAGTACTTCCTTTTAATAAGTCCATGGTGGTCTTCTGCGCTGAGAAGTCTCAGGATCCAGAAGATGCTCAACCCATGAAGAGCAAGAAGGATAAAGGATGCAGCAGCAGACCAAGGCTGAAGGCTGGGAATTTGGTAAAGTGTCCCTAGTAGGAGGCTATAGTTGGATCCTGAAGAAACTGGAGACCAATGTCCAAAAGTGACAGCAGCAAAGCATGTACTTGCTAAGGAAGACTAGAGCTCTCCAAAACAGATACATTTCCTTTATCTTTCCCTCCAAATATTTTGCATTCTAGTAGAAAATTGACAAGTATATAAGACTTGAGCCCAAATAGAACTGGTTTTGAATATCAAGTCTTATAAGTCAGTTATGGGGTTCTGAGTGAGTTATTTGCTTTTATAATTTTTAAATTGAATTTTTTAACTTTCATATTTAATTTTTTTGGTACTGATGGCTGAACTCATCACTTTGAGCTTGCTGGGCAGGTGCTTAAGCCACCAAGCTATCTCTCCAGCTAATTTTCATATTTATGGAAGGTTTGCTTTTCGTTTTTAGTGCCAAGGACTGAACCCAGTGATGCTAGCTTGCTAGGCAAACATTCTACTACTGAACCAAATCCCCAGCCCCAGTCAAATCCCCAGTGCCTTCGTATTTACAGTGGTCATACTAACAGCTAAATTACAAAGTTACAAAAAGAATTAAACATAGTAAATGTGAAATCTCAATTACCATGTCTAACATATTCAATAAAGGTCATTGTACCATTAAATAATAATAAGAAATACATAAAGAACCCCAAACATCTGACACTTCATAACAAAAGACTCAACCAAAAAAGGCAACCAAAATGGACACTTCTCTGATAAAGAAATACAAGTGGCAATAGAAAGAAAGAAAGAATCTGTCCACCATCACTGTTCATCAGAGAACACCAAATTAAAACAATGAGATACCATGTTCCTTCGGAAATAAGGTCTACCATCAAAACCCCCAAATGCTGGGGAGGCTGCACAAAAGAGGAGCCCCTCTACATTGTTGCTGAGAATGTAAGCTAATGCAAACACTGTTGAGAGATCTCAAGAAACTAAAGCAGAAATTCCATTTTAGGGGCTGAGGAGATAGCTGGGCCTGAAGAGATAGCTCAGTAGAATAAGTGCTTGCCTAGCAAGCGCAAGGGCCTGAGTTCAATCCTCAGTTCCACAAAAAAAAAAAAAAAGTTCCATTTTTCCCAGGTAAAGACATCATATTATAGTGATACATGCATATCCATGTTTATAGCAACACAATTTATAATAGTTAACTCTTGGAAACAACCTACATGCTCAACAACAGATGTGTAGAGAAAGAAATATGATACATATACACCACAGAGCACAACTCTGCTAGGAGAAAGGATAAACTTGAGGAATTTGTAGGTCATTAGATGCACCTTGAGAGCATAGTGTTAAGTAAAATAAATCAGACACATAAATTGAAATACTTCATGGTTTATTTTTTTATGAGACCCTAAATATAGACAAAGATCAAGGTACAAGATAAGTGATCAGACACAGGGAAATCTTTGACAAATGGAGACAAGAACAAAGGATACAAAGAGGAGATGAAGGAACGAAAGGAAAGGAAAAGGGTTTCTTTTTTAAAATGTCTTTAGTACAGGGTCTAGGGGGTCTCACTACACAGATCCTCCTGTCTTTCAGCCTCCCAAGTGCTGGGGTTGCAGAAGCGCACCTCCACGCCCCGTCCCAGTCACCATCTCAGTGCTCCAAGGGGAGCGGGAGGAGGCAGCTCAGCTTCCCAGGGATCGAACCCCTATCCCTGAACTCAGACGCTTTAGTCCACTGAGCTATCTGGCTGGCCCAAGGGGGAGCTGGGGGAAAAATGGAAATGGAGCTTTTGCAAACAGGAAGGACAAAAATTTGGAAGGAATAGGGAGGGCTGGGAGGGGAAATGGACAAGAGAGAATCAAGATCCGTTACGTACACGTACAAACTCCCCGCTACAAAGGTACCATAACTATTATGTACTACAAACATGCACAAATAAAAAGTAAATACAATGTGGTTTACATAACACTGAAGTTCACAGCTAGAAGTAGAAACCCCTGCTATGAATAATGATAATCCTTTAATACAATAAAGTATTATTAATAAAAGTCAGAAAATGGAAGATTACATCCGGCCGAAGGGGCATAGACCCACGTACACCCTGGCCGGCACGTCAGGGATGTGCTATCTGCCCACGATCAGGGTCTGCTGTAAATGAGAACCATTGTAAACACCACGGCGAGAGACCTGGAGGATGCGCTCCTTCCAGGGCAGGTGGCAGCTGCATAATTTCAAGCTGACATTTTATTTCACCTAAAAGAAATAATTGCGCTCGTTAAAGCAGTTATCCCTACAGGATCAGGATCTGGAAATGAAACTTGTATCTTCTGACGCCTAACAATTACAAGCAATCCCTGTTTAGGGTTGAGGAACTCACACAGAACCCCTGAGCTGCTCAGTGAGTTTAAACCCCACAGAGTTACTGTGGTGTAGATACCTTGAGCTCCACTGAAATAAAATGTCAGGTTTATTCATATGATGTGTATATTAACCGCCTTTACTTTTCCTGTTTCTTTTTATGCTTTGTTTTATTTTCTTTTTGTTACATAGGTTGTGGGGAAACAATTGTAGCCAGTCCTCACCTTTCTTTGAAGTAACATGGCCAGTTTTCTCTGCTGTGGTGGACTTGATTCATGGAGACAATGAAATAGCCACACCGAATCTGCTTTAAGTGACCCTCTGGGTGTCAACAGAGAAGCAAATTAGCCCAACCGAGGCTACGTTGCCACTTACTGAATGCTCTATCAGGTTTTGGTTCCAGGTCAACTTGGTAGACATGCTTCTCTTCCAGCAGAAGGCTAAAGAGTGATTCCAAGTTTATAAATTTTGATATAAACAGAGCCTCACAGGGGCTCAAAGCCAATCAAGTTTTCCTAGCCTCAAGTGGGAAACACAAGCACTGTTTCACCACTTTCTATGGATATGGAAGGTAGATTGAAAGCCTTATTCATACAGGTGTATTGGGAGAAAGTTTTTAAATTTACCTCTTTATTCCCTGACCCAGCATTTGGGTCAGACTTTATTATACTTAAGATGCAGAAGGGCATAGCCTCACTCCCATCTCTGATGTGTTTCTTGATGTGAAGTGAACTCACATTTCCATAGCAGGTCTGACAGTAATTTGAGAAGTAAATACTTCTGTTAACACAGCTGCTGGACATCGCAGAGGTCAAAAAATCAATCTCTTGACCAAATTAAACTTGTTTGGGTGTCAGTTATGTTATGGAATTCATATTCTCTGATCATAAATAGTTTGGCACAGCATTAAGAAAAACCAAGTTTAAAAAATCATCTTTCTGTCATGTGTGAGAGATGATTTTACACAGATAATCCCCAAAAGACAAACTCAGGAAGGGCTCTCCACACACAATGGATTTGAAAGTCCCGGCTTAAACTCCTGCTTTTGGTATTGGATGGATGTTGTCTCTGTACAACTTTTTTTCATCATCTTTACTATTATATGTAAACTAGGAGACAAAAACTTGCTTATGTATATGGTTGATTTGGGAAAGGAGGAAGACAACGATGTCATACATATATAATTAGATAGTGTATGAACAGAATAGTCCTACTTGTAAATACAATTGTAACAATGTCTCCCCAAATGTACAATAAAACAATAAAATTAATTTTTAAAGCATATATTAAACTGACAATAACCTTGAAAATTCAATTTTTAAACAAATTTAGTTATGCTATTTCTATCTCTAGTTTTATTTCTCTTGGCCTGTAACTTATTTTGAAAAGTCAGAAAAGTGATTGCCTTTTGCTAACATGGTTTACTCAGTTTCCTTTGTGCAGAGGACTTAGTAATTTTCAGACAAATTTCTGCATGTAAGGAGTAAGACAAACATTAGAAAACATAAAACGGCTCCCTTAGCTGATCCGCATAGCACTTTGTTTATTAGGTATTATTCACATATTATTTATTCATTTGCTAGTATATACCCATATTTTTTTCACTTTTTAGATTCATTTTAATGAGAAAAAAGATCAAAAGCAATGAAAGTTTCAAAACAGGGTAGTAGGACAGTTACAGTAATTAATACATTGCATATTGTTGTCTTCATAGTAGTTATTTAAGGGACAAGATGTACACGTGATATCTTGTCTAAACAAAATTAGTACAAACCTTTGTTCTCAATGAACTAAGAGAAAGTAGCTGTATCCAAGATATCCTGTATACATTTTTAATTTTTATTACTTCTACTAAGAAATAACTATGCAACAGGCATAAAACATAAAGCTAGATTAGTATACTAAGCTGTAAAAAGGCTTAAATCAACAGCTTCTGACATTGTCAGCTCTGCCAATAATCCATTGTGATTATGGAATACTGGACTGTGTGTACAACTACTTTCTCTTTATTCAATGAGGAGAAATTTTTTGTACCAACAATGATCAGAAAAATTATCATATCTACATACTGTGCTCTGTATAACCACTATGAGGAGAACAATATGCATTGTATCAATTATTGGGAATGTACTACTAATATATTTTAAAACTACATATCATTTTGTTTTTTTTTTTGTTTTTGTTTTTGTTTTTTTTGTCTTTTTGAGACAGGGTCTCGCTATGCAGTTCAGGCTGGTCCTGAGCTCACTTTTGTAGCCCAGGCTGGTCTCGAACTCGCACCGATCCTTCTGCCTCAGCCTCCCAAGTGCTGGGATTACAGGCGTGCACCACCACACCCGGCTCTACATATCACTTTGAACAAAGAAATAGATCCTACCTGAGTGCAAAGATATGCCTTTGTCATTTATGGAATTAGTCCTTAATTTTGTTCAGATCCTCATTAGTAAATGATAATAATAACAATTTCATAGCTTTGATTTCAAAGATGAGTTGTCACAGACTTACTAGCATTTAAATATCTTCTTTTTCTTTCAACCATTGCAGTAAGCTCAGAACCTTGAAATCATTCATTGCTTCCCAGCTTATCACAAGGTTCTGTGCAGGTTGAATTTCTAAGAAAACACTTGGGTTGCCATGTAGTGAGCTTAATAGAAAGTTTTGAAATCAGCACCTGGCAAAGGAAGAGGCTGAAGCAGACCTGAGAATGGGAAGAAGTTGAACTGATGTAGACTCGACAGACACCTCAGCCAACCCACAGACGCCCCTGACACTGGGGTGGTCCTTTCAAGCTGTCCCAGTATAGAAAAAGCCGTAGCCCTGTGAAAAGGGACACATCCGGGCCAGGGGTGGGAAAAGAAAGGAAATTTACAGTGAGATGCAGGGGCAGTTGGGTGAGCCCTGCCTTTCTGGTAAGCACCAGGGTGATGACTTTTGGCTCTTCCAGGTGTGAACAACAGCAAGGACAACATTTCATGTATTAATTTCTGATCAGGATGGAGACAACTCAGGATAGAGTCCCTGGCAGGGACTCACTTTGGATGAACTTCTTTAGCAGATCAGTTTTACAGTGTGATCTTTTGGTAGCCCAATCCAAAGGCCATTCTTTCTACATTCCTAATGATTCTGTGAATTAATATCTTTTAACAGATACCTTTCTGCTTGAATTAGCTTAAGTAGATTCTGTTGCTTAGACTAAGAAACAGACACACATTTTCTTACCCAGCATCACAATGATTTCATGAGAATGTCTTATTATTCTGAAGCTATAGGGTTAATGTGTAAGATATTTTACAACAAATATATGGCAGAAGATAGCCTTAATGGTAAGACAATCTCACTGCCAAATCCATGTCATTTTTGCAACACAGATATAGTTTCTCAGAGACAGGGGCATGAAGAGCCTTCAATATTTTTCATGTGTATCTGCAGAGTTTCCACAATGGGCCATAAAATATTATACTCAAACTCTGAACTTCAGCACATAGCACTAGATATGAGTCACTCTAATATCAAAAAGTAGAAAGTTGCCAAACACATCCCTGCCAAAGACAGAATAGGATGTGGCCCTACAGCCCTACAGTTGGTAGGCCAAGCTAGCTCTGTCAAATTCCACTTTCTGAGATTGTTTACAAATACAATAACCAACCTAAACAATAACCTCAATAGCCTACTTAATCAGTTCACATCTATAAGATAAAATGTGTTTCATGTTGCTCAACCTACACTGTTCCATATATTAAAGATCATCATTCCTTGAATGTTAAGTTCTTCCCCACAAATGAATGATACAATTTAACTACCTGAATCAGTCCTTTCAATTTGAAGATCAATTTTATGAGAAAAGATTATACATTTTTGAAGACCAATTGTTAATGATTAAAGCAGAATCTATGGCAAAATAGAAAGTAAATGATTCAGTTTCTGTCTGTCTGTCTGTCTGTCTGTCTGTCTGTCTGTCTGTCTCTCTCTCTCTCTCTCTCTCTCTCTCTCTCTCTCTCTCTCTCTCTCACTTTCTCCACCCTTGGAACCTTGCAGGAAGACTCACACGCAATTGTTCTTCATGTAACCATTTCACACCTACCGCAGCTAGAATTCTGAAAACCTGCCAGAGAAGGGCTGAGGCTCCAGGGGAGAGAAGCTTACCCTTTGTCCTCCACACTTCCAACCTGACTTCACACCAGTTTAAAACCCTTTATGCAGCCTTCCATCCAACAGCACACTGATGTTCCTTTCTATCCTCCACTCCATCCTCAGCACAGCTGACAAATGCTGCATGGGCTCACAGCTGTCTCCTGAGAGGAGCCCTGTGCTTTTCCAACAGCTCTGCTTTGTGATCTGACCTACTGGCAGGCTGCATACTTTAGCAGAGTGATACCTAAGTCATGTCTTTTGTCTCAGGTACACAGATACAACAGGGCAGGGAAAGATCATACTGAATGCCCACATTTCAAGATGTAAATAAATGACTCACACCACAGGTTCAGTGAACTTAATCTGAGAAGACAAAACCTTCCAAAGAAATGAGTGATCCAAAAAGGACTTTGTTAGGATCCCTGCCTGTAATGGCTGTGCCTGGAAGGCTGAATAAGACAAATTTACTTCCAGTGAGTGACCAGATGTGCTGTGCTGAGGAGGGCATGTCAACACTTTGACTTTCTATAATTTGATGATCTGTTCCCCAAAATATCCTTCTGATATATACATGAAATTTTTCCTTCAAAGCCACATTCCTTTCTTTTGCTTTCCTTTATCTTTTCCTTACCTAATATACTTTTTACTTCTTACTTCTCTTGATTTTTCCCACATTTCCAGATTCTGAAGCTTTGTTTTTCTTCCACAAGGGATTTTTCATTTTCTTCCAGTTTTCTGAGTAACATCCACAGCTGGTTCCATCTGTCTCTCTTCAATATCCTTTTCCTCTCTCGGACTCTTTCCTCTATGATTCTACCTGCCTCCAATAGGCTAGCTCCTACAATATCCACACCCTACACTTAACTGACAAATCTCCCTTTGATGATAGGATTCTATGTCTATCATTCTATGTCAGTCATGGATTCTATGTCTATCTTTCTGTGATTACCAGGTACAAATAACAGATCTGCTAATGTATACCTATTTTTGTCTTTTTCCTATAGTTATCTGGTGTTTTTATTTTACTTTTTGGTATCTTAACTCATTGCCCCATTTTCATATTTCATATCACAAATAGTGCATGTTAATTGTTGAAAAATAGTAGCAACAGACAAGTAGAAGGAGGAAAATAAAGTCACCTACAATCCCACCCTTCAGAAAATACCTCTGTGTTTTGTGATTGAGTTGATAAACCCTGTTTTAAAAGTGTTTTCTAGATTAAAAAAAGACATTGACCTTACTTTCAGAGCCTACACCAGTGGGGAAGAGAATTTGACAAGTGAACAGGCATAGCAAAAATAAAAAGAACAAGAATGAGTAAGAGCAAGGGCAAATAATCCATGCTTTCGGAAAGTTCCCAGAAAAAAAAATACATCATCCTGAAAAATGAGTAGGAATTAGTCATGTACAAAATAAGGAAGGAGAAAAGTACACCCAAGGTAAATTCTTAAAGACAGAGTAAGACTTGCACATTTGAAAAAGGACCAACAGAAGCCCAATACAGTTGAAAACAAGAAACAAGGGTAGTCACCATGCCTAGAGAGGTAATGAGGAGGTATGGGAGACCCTGGACCTTGTAAGTTGCATGATGAGATTTCTGGAAAGGTAATAGAAATATTGGAATACATTAAAGAGGCAAATGATATGATGAGAAATACACTTTTAATAGAACTATAAGCCTAAACTTAACACACTATATACCACTTTTATAATTAAAATTTTAACTTAGAAAAAAGAAGGGAAGATGTAAGGAAGAAATAAAAAAGACAAGAAATAAAGAGGGAGCGAGGGAAAAAATAAAGTGAGAGAATAGAAAACAGGAGAAGGTAGTAAGTAATGGAATCAAGATACTATCTCAGGGCATTAGCCTTGCTCTAACATGATTCTTTGCCATGCCAGGTGATGAATGAAGAAAATTCAGGCAAATATGCTGTCTATGCAAATTATCTCTTTTCTTAGTGTAATGGATTCAGGCCCTTAGACTTTGGGAGTGGATGATTTTCCTGGTTGAGGAATTAGGGAAACTAGACCTACAATGAGGTTACAGTAAAGCTTCTTAAAGGACACCCACACACACACACTGCATCCACAGTACAGAGGCCCAGAAATGACAACATGAAGTTATCCAGGTTACTCTTTTTGATGGTTTCAAATTCCCAAAAAAATTATTCACTTACATCTCTCTATGTAGTTCTTATCAGTCTGTTTTTAAAAATTAGCATTGTTTGGAAATTGATTCCTGTCCTCAAAAAACCTCTGCTTTCCCCACTCTATTAGTCACATCAGGACTAAAGTTGCTCAAAAACGGAATATAACCTGCATAATTATTTTCACTTGAACCTAGAAAGTAGATATCTACTTGCTCAACCTTTCCAGCAACATAGAGAAAGAGTATATTTTACATTGAGATTTAGAATAAACATGGATATCAGAATAATTAAAACAAACATTGGAGGAAATAATTGTTACCATTACAGCACACGAGATGAGCCTCTATCTTTTCCCATCCCATTTTATTTCATTTTGTTTTTATTGTTTTTAGTACAGGGTATACAGGGTCTCACTACACAGATTGGACTTGTATTTATATTTATTCTATTATATTGGATTCTTCACAGATAGTCTCTTTTGAACACTCTCAGGAAGGATCTGCGACAGTTGCACATTCTATATCTGATTACCCAGCAATTTCTCTGTTCGATATGCTCTCAAAAGAAATGAGTGAATATGGCCACACATGGAATTGTTCAGAATATTTACAGATACAGTGAACATGGAGCCAAATACTGAAAACATACCAAAGAGTCAACAATAGTAGAATGGATTTGATTCCGGCCCCAGGTAGTGCTGCACCCAAGACTGGGCATGGTGGCGCACACCTGAAATCCCAGCACTTGGGAAGCCATAAACAAGAGGATTACTATGAGTTCAATCTGTATAATGAGACCCTGTAGACCCTATATGAAATATATTTTAAAAATAGTAGAATGGATAAATAAGTGTTAGCATATTTGCACAATGGAGCAGTACAATGATTTGCAGGAACATGGATGGATCCCATCCATGTTAGACACAATGTAATCATATTCTGTGATACTACTCAGATAAAGTTCAAAAACAGGCAAAAATAATATCTCCTGTTAAAAGCTGGACCATTGAGTAACCTTTGGAGAAGAAATGACTTCAGAGTATTCTAAGATGGATTCTAGGGAATGAAGGCATGTTGACCAAGTACTGGTTACACAAATTGATGAAAATGCATCAAAGTTATGTGTGCAATATATATATATATATATATATTCAGTAATATGCTGCACAATGACACTTTGGTCAACAATAGAGCACATATACCTTGGTAAACCAATAAGATTATATCACCTAGTAACTCTGTAACCATCTTAGCTTAGGTAAGCACACTCTATGAAATTTACTCATTGGCAACAGTAGCTAAAGACATAGTTCTTAGAAGTGTCCACATAGTTAAAGATGCATATAATATTAAGAAAAAATACTGATGCAAACCACTAAATTAGATTTTTCTACTTACCAATCACTCACAAACTACAAATTAAAACACCTCCATTAGGTACTAAAAGTGCCAAGGGAAAACATACTATGGTATATTGAAATATTTAAATTTAATTTATAATAATGAAGTAAAAACTTTAAAAGCTTCATTTATGACCCATTAGACATCCAAAATAAAAAGAATTCAGAATAAATGACACAGTTATATAGTGTCCTTTCTTACACAATTTTTAATAACTTTGCAGCTGCTTTCAATTCAAACTCTTATTGAGTATTTCACGTTTATACATATTTTTCTTTAAGAAACACACAATTTTGGATATTACACGACTTGTTCCATAGTGTATAAGCCACAGGTTTTTTTACTGACATATCAGGGGCAGCTCACTGGTAAGGAAGCCACCCCCTCAACCTCCTGTATATGACTGTGCTTTTCAACTGGTCTTTCTCAGCGGAATGTTTTCCCCACTGTGTTTCCCACTTACCACGATGGGTGCTCGTAATCTCCACCCTGCTCCAGCCCATTCTTGAGAAAACATGCAAGCCAGTCATGACTGATTGCAATCAATATCACACATTCACAAATGATTTCAGGGCTTGGTGTTTTTAAAACATCCATATGTACTTCTATTCATTGGCATTATCTTTCTTAAGCAAAATTCAGTTTATAACCTATCCTGCATATTAGTTTTGGTTTCTGAGGTGCAGATTGTTATGTACATATATAAGGCAGATGTTTTCCAAGACATATTTTGGCTGACATCTTTATTCCGTGACTCCATGATCATTTCCTTCAAATTCTGCAGAGTAGTAAGACCTCCAAATGCAGGCAAGTGCTTCCCATTTTTGCTGGCTTGTAAGTGTCAATACATGAGGGGCCACAGATGCCATTGTTTGGCTTGAACACCACCCCTATATATGTAGTGTGCAACTGGGGAACAGATGAAGGTCTTTGAGGCTTTATGATCTCATCTGAAACCTAGATTGCCTCAGTTCCCAAGAATATCTGACTTTAGCTGACCATCCAAACTTGTCTGCCCAAATTACCTTACTCTTCACATCTGTCTAAATGAGGGTAGAAGATATAGTAGATATGATGTAAAGCCAAGAGAGTACAGCATGCTGGGTGAAAACTCAGAGTCAATGGTGAGAAGATGACACAAAACAAACTCAACCTGTTTCCTACAAAAGCAGAAGTTAAAAATTTCTGTCTGCTAAAAGTACATCTGAAAAATGAAATCTTTCCATATGGCTTTATTTTCTTCTAAATGAAAGACAGTGAATTCTTCTTTTTAAAAAAAAAAAAAAAAAAAAAAGAGAGAGAACTCTGTGTGCACAGTGCTGACATACACACTAAAGTCATCTGGAAAAAATACAAACTAGTCTAACAAATGCCAAATGGCAAAAGTAGCCAGCCTCATTCTACTGAAATAAATAGATGGAAAGAGAAATATGTTTAGATGACAGAATGAGCACAGACGATGGGTCCCACTGTCAAATATTCTGTACCCAGCATTCACATTAGAAACTCCTGAAATTTTGTATTTTGCACACAAAATAAACTTCAAACCTTCAAGTGAACCCATTTCAAAAGCTTCTTACAGATAAGGGTATTATTCACATCAAGCTAAGCGTTTACAATAATATTTCCTATAAGTCTTGAGATAAGAGTATTTTTACATAGTGGTTTGCACCCTGAGTAGATAGAACCAGCATCTTCCCTGTAAGAACACTTAGCCACTAATGCTCAAAAGCCCCTACTCCCTCTTCTTATGATTGCACAGTTGTGCCTAAACCCAAACCTGCTTAAGAATACTGTATAGCGAACTTGTTACAGAACCCCTTGGAATATAACACAACTGTAAACAAAAAAGCCCTAATCTTTTCAGTTATTTGCCAATGACCATATCCTCACATGAGGAAGCATCTAATGAAACCCAGACACCACCAAGAACAGAGCACAGAGATAAAATGAGATCAAACCCTTCTCTTTCATTCATCATAGAACAGAGGCAACAGGAAAGAAAAGAAGCATTTCCAAGACCAAAGATTATATTTTCAAACATGGGGGTTTTTTAATGTGTGTGTGTGTGTGTGTGTGTGTGTGTGTGTGTTTGATTCAAAATCAAGACCTTATTTTGTTTTCACAGAGGAACTTGATTGCACATGGCTTTTAAGAACAACATGGGCAGGGGCCGGGGAGATGGCTCTGTGGCACAAGTGCCTATCTGGCAAGTGTAAGGTTGTGAGTTCAAACCCTAGTCCCGCAAAAAAAAAAAAGAACAACATGGGCTCAGGAGCATAATCCTCACTGTCTAGGTTCTTTCAAATAACAGAATAATTCCAACTCTTCACATTTGCTGCCCAATTCTGCCTTTTATTGCCACTATTTCTCTTCTTTTGTTTTGTCTTCCCCTTTAGCAAACTTGACACGGTGGTAATTCAATCTCCTGTTCAATGTCATGGTTGAGTCAAATCACTGTCACTCAAAGTAAAAGCTGTAGCTTGAACTGTAGTATGCTTGAGTGATCAGGGCAAATATTCCCAAATCTGGAATATCTGGGTTTTCAGTCATTGAGCTACTAAGTGGCTTTGGACAAGACCTTTCATCTGCCTCATGAGAACAGGTCAAATCCTGTTTGTATTGCCCCAAACTCGGAGAGGTCAGACGCCAGAGGAGCATTCACCTGTACTTGGGCTCTCAGTGGGCTCCCAGGGAACTGGATGTAAGGTGATCTAAACATCAAATTGGAAACAGCAGTAATGGTTTCACAAGACAAAGTTAAGAATTAGCAAATAATGGGAAATGTCACTTTCACACCAGGGTAAAAACTGGAAAAGGCCAAAAAAGGAGAATTGTTTAAAGATGTCTTTACTCATACAGTATAAGTATTCAGGTTTCTCAGGAAAAAATAACATTTCCAGTCCCACCACTTGTTTTACCTGTACAAGTGTGAAGGCCAATAAAAACACAGGACTGGTTTACAAGGGTTGGGAAAAATGAGAGAAGGCAGTGAATCTTTCTTGAGTTCAGAAGTTTAAAAAGAAAAGCTTAAGAGTGGAAAAATGACAAACTGTATTGATACTGACTTTTTTTAACAATTTAAGATATGAACCAGAACAAGAACATGATACAAATATTATTAGACAAAGAACAAAAAGCACTGGAATGACAGTAATAGGGGAGCATCTAGAAAAATGGCACTTGCTCATGAGCTGTAAGTTACAAAGCACAGATGATCACAGTCAACTAACGTGCTGGGTATTCGCTGTGCACTGTGAGAGGAGTGTTGAAAGGAACTCAGAGGAGTTGAAATTGGTATTGGAAAACCGTCTGGCAAGATCCAGAGCTAAGACACCTTGCTCAGAGATCAGAGATCTTTGCTTAGCAAATTTACTACAAAGGAGAAAGGAGGCAAACAGCTTCTAGCTGAGTCGTATCACAGAAGTAGGTGCTCCATAAATCTTTGAAAAATTAAATAGTTAGACTAATCTATACTCAGATATGAGACCTGGGTTTTTTCAAATTAGAAGAACAACCTTTATGAGTTTCACTGCTCAAACAGACAGTGGTTTGGGAAGGAAGGGACTTTGGAACTAAATGGTCTCTTTTGAAACTGATAGTAAAATCCAAAGGAAAGTGAATAGCAAAGGAACAATCAAAATCAAATGGATGTGGACCATTTAAGTAATTGGGTCGAGGGAGAGTAAATGCAGTTCAATTTATGGTAATGTTCAATAAATTGCTTTAAGAAATAACCTAGGGAATACAGGTTAAATGGAACAGCCATGTATGAGATTGATCTGCAAGTCACAATAAAGAAAATCATTGAAACTGGCCACCAGAGTATTACCAACATTAGTTAAAAAAGAGAAAAAGTTCTGGCTACCCTACCAGCAAAAATGCAAATAGACCCACTCAGACCACAGAGCAGCTGTCCTCATTCATACATTGCTTTCTGCCCTTCCTGTGCTAGTGAAAACAACCATTTTTTAAGAAGTTTTCCAAACTTAATACATTTCAAGATTATTACTGATTTCCTCTGAATTTCAGCACAATACACAGGGCACAGACAAGTGATCACTCATACTCTTTGCACATCAGGATCAGGCACCAATTTGGAACAATGTTTCCACAGTGGCACACATTTTTAAAGGGTGAGGGGTAATGTATTAATGTGTTTACAGCCCAGCTGAAGGAAATACAGGTCGATGAATCCCCATCATTTTGACAAACCAAAATGGTCTGCATTTGCCAGGAGCGCAGCAGCTTGAGCAGTAGTATTGCAGCCAACTTTCTTTCTCAAACTCAGTCTGTCCCACTTTTTCCAGAGTTGAAGGAGTTCATTCTCCAGATCGCTAGGATTCGCCCAAATTCCTTAAAGGGATAATCCAGTCAGACTAGTAAACTGGATTTCACTGGCTCCAGAAAAAAAAAAAAAAAAAAAAAAAAACATTTTAAGAGAAAGCAGTGTGGAAATCGGAGGTGGCTACGGAACCTGACTCTGTGCTTGATGTTTGTTACTTACCCTTTCTGATCCTCAATCTTCTCAAACATGTAATAGGAATGATAATATCATCCTGTTGTGTTGTTTCTATGCTAAATGAGGTACTGTAGCTAATGCAATATGATTACACATGGCAACACTCCTATGATTAAGAACTACTATATCTGCCCTATACACCATTCTTCTATATAGCATGGTCTCAGCTTGATATCAAATCCAAAACATATGGAAACTGACTTTTTGTGAGCAAAAACCTACAGGATCTGAGGCTGGCGAGATAGCTCAGCAGGCTAATGTACTTGCTTGCGCAAGTTTAGGCAAGCACAGGGATCATGGTTCAATCCCCAACACCACATACTATGCCAGCCATGCCCAGGGCAGGCTGAGCCAGCCACAATAAAGTAAAAGAAAAGAAGAGAAAAAGTCCTGCAGGATCTGCAATGTGGGGCAATTCATGCTTCAGAGTAACATGTTCAGAATCATCTTTTAAAACATAATGTTGGAGATCTGGCTCCCGCTCTCACAGCCATTTCGGTACACTGAGCTCCATAGAGACAGCAAGTGAGAGCCAGACAGGCACTGGGGGACTCTGTACCCCACCGAGGAAAACAGGCAGACATGAGCAAAGGAGATCCTAAGAAGCCAAAAGGCAAGATGTCATCATATGCATTCTTCATGCAAACTTGCTGAAAGGAGCAAAAGAAGAAGCACCCAGAAGCTTCTGTTAACTTCTCAGAGTTTTCTAGGAAGTTCTCAGAGAGATGGAAGACCATGTCTGCTAAGGAAAAAGGAAAATTTGAAGACATGGAAAAAGTGGACAAGGCTCATTATGAAAGAGAAATGAACTTATATTCTTCCTAAAGGAGAAAGAAAAAAGAAGTTCAAGGATCCCAGTGCACTCAAGAGGCCTCCATCAGCCTGCCTATTAATAAAAAACAAAAATCAAAGGACAACATCCTGGCCTCTCCATTGGTGCTGTAGTGAAGAAACTTGGAAAAATGTGGAATAATACTGCAGCAGATGACAAGCAGCCATATGAGAAGGCTGCTAAGCTGAAGGAAAAGTATGAAAAGGACATCGCTGCCTACTGGGCTAACGGAAAACCTGGTGCAGCACACAGGAAGTTGTCGAGGCTGAAAAAAGCAAGAAAAAGAAGGAAGAGGAGGAGGAGGAGGAAAATAAGAATGAAGAGTATGAGGATGAAGAAGAGGATGATGATGAATAAGTTGGTTCTAGCATAGTTTTTTTTTTTTCTTGCCTTTTTTTTTTTTTTTTTTTTTTTTTTTTTTTTTTTTTTTTTTTTTTTTTTTTTTTTTTTTTTTTTGTATAGTTAACACACTACTCAGTGTGTCTTTAGATGGTTCTGGTGGTGTATTTTCAATAGCCACTAACCTTGCCTGGTACAGTATGGGGGTTGTAAATTGCCATGGAAGTTTAAAGCAAGTTCTTGTTGGTGCACAGCACAAATTAGTTATACATGGGGATGGTAGTTTTTCATCTTTAGTTGTCTCTGATGCAGCTTAGATGAAATAATTGTTGTTCTGTTAATTGAATGCCTCTCTGTAACTGCAAAGAAAAATAGCAACTGTTTTGTTGGCATTCTTAATGCTTCTAAGTAAATAAAGTTTTTATTAATAAGACAATAAAATAGATCATAATCTTGTAAAGGAGTCTTCTGATGTGTTCTATACATGGTTCAGTCATGTATGAATCAGATTCTGAACCACAGTAAAAGAAATAAAAGTGGTAAAATTGGCCATCCATAAAGTAGGAATGAAGAGTAGAAGGGAAAAGAATATATTATGATCACTAATGTTATTGATGGGAAATTTTCTAAGAGGTTGAATAGCCAAAGACACACAGAATTTCAAAAGTGAAGCTGAGGGGCTGGGGAGATAGCTCAGCAGTGTAAGCCTGGCAAGTACAACATCCTGAGTTCATTCCCAGATTCCAAAGAAAGTAAAGCTGAAATGTGGTATTCACAGTGTTCTGGCATGATCTATGTTACTTTTTTCAGTGTAAGAACCTTAATACTTAGCACCTAGCAACACCTAGAGGCTTATAGCACCTGGCAATAGCTAGCAACACATAACCATGGTGGACACTTCAAACGTGTTATGAATTGATTTATAAGCTTAAGAAAGGTCAAATTAAAATCATATATATATATATATATATATATATATATATATATATATATATATATGAAGGAGATATCTTGTTCCAATATAGCAAAGAATGATGCAAACATATTCGAATTAGTTCTTACACTCATATCCAATCACTATCATTAAGGTATTTTTCCTGATTTTTTTTTTAGGACCACTTGCTATCCATTCTCAAAAGCAACTCTCCAAATAGAATAGATTTCATCATGATTCAAACTTACAATATTTTTTAGTTAAGAAACATCAGATACGCACTAGAAAAGCTAATACTTTGATGCCAAACAACTGAACAGATGTGATTCCTACCACTTCCTACCTTTCCAAAAGACGTGATTAATGGAGAATTATAGGAATATTCTAATTCTTGTTGAAAAGCTTGATCGATTTATTGGTGCCTGCAGCCAAACAATAACCATTTCCATGTTTCAAATCACTGCAGTGACCCAGAATCTGTGGCTCATAATGATTCTATACTTCCCTACAATACTAGTTCCAAGAAAATTTCTTTCCAGCTCAATAACCCTTCTTCCTTTCTGAATAAATCCTGCATAGTTTTCCCTTTGCTGCTGCCTTGGGTTAAGATTGTTTGAGGCAGCCTTGTAAAGGACTTCTGTCTTTGGAAGATTCCTTAAAGTTACGCTATGTCTCTGTTCCCTGCTCTGGAATTTCCACATTCCAGCCAAATAAAACCTCCCAGAAAAGTCTCAGTTCAACATCAGTTCCCTAAGAAGCCAATGGTGCTCCTGTCCCCAGACTAGATTCTCTGATCCTGTGTTCAAAGAGTGCTCTATGTCTCCCCAGTACCTCGCCTTCACACTTCATTATGAATTTCTATTTAATTTCCTATCCTTGGAGTGTAAGACCCTGAGAGAAATATCATAGAATCAGTGGTTGTTATGCTAATGAAAGCCTCCCAAAGTCTCATTAGCCCTTAAACATCTAGCTTACATGGCTGGTCATAAGAGAAAACACAACCACTTGTCTCGTGGACTATTCAAACATTTATTATTTGAGGAATTATGTTCCACAACCTTGAGCAAGTAACAATGCCACACAGCTGGAGCTATTTTCCACTCCCTGGAAGTGAGGACCATGGAAATGAGGACACCAAACTAGAGGTTATAATAGAACCCCAAGAAAGAAGAAACCTAAGGCCTTGGTGATCTTAGAGACTATCTGACTGCGTTACAAAGGAACAGACCACACACGGGAAGAATGGCACTGAGAAGGTTTAGGAGGCGGCTTATTTATACTAGTGGGCTTGACTGGGATGTTGCCCCAAGAGTCAGCCCTACCTAGCAAGGCTTGGGGTCTTTTATAGGTAGGGCAAGCAGGGAGGTACAAAAGCAGATTTGGCACATTGTGATTGGAGAACTGGGTGACATCATGGGCTGCTGAGGGAATTTAAACATCACAAGTTACATTGCAAAGCCATCATTAAACAAACGTGAGCTACACAAAGCAAGGGGCATTCTGTTATCTGGCCTGATGGACATGTCTGCTTGGCCTCAGCAAGCATCCTGGGCAGGCCTTCATTTAAAATTTTCATTTTTTAATTTTCCCCTCAAAACTGTCACATTAGGGAAAAACAAATCTGTCTCCTCTTTGTGCTTGTGAGTTTTGTGTTCTCTCTATCTTCCTCTTTCTTTTCTCTTCTTCTCTCCCTCTCTCTCCCTCTCTCTTCATTATTTAGAATAAAAATATAAGTCTTAATTACTAATTCCCAAATTGCAAATTCCTAGAACTTCATTTTGCCATCATAATAACATCTTACTCAAGTATCCAAACATTTATTAACGCTGCTTCTATATACATAGTAAATTCTCATTTACTATTCATGTAGTTACCATCCAGAAATAATACATTAATAGAGCATAACTATCTTTACTATTTTCATAGAATAAATGCTTTATTTGCTTAACTAGTGATGCTGTCTTAATTTGGAGTTGAACAGGAATTTTGCCATAAACGGCAAATTGTCCTACTTAACCTCATTTTGGAGCATGAAAAGTCCTTAGGCTAAAAGTGTATTAGACAAAGCTGAAAGCATTGTGTAATATTTATCATCTACCTATAAGATCTTGACATCTACAACTAAAAGAAATACAGTTTATTTTCATGGAGTTCTCATGGAATCAGTCTTCAAGTCTTGGGTCTTCAAGTCACACCTTATATATTCCTGGCTTTAACAGTCAATATCTTGCTGTTAAAGTAATAAATCTCATGGAATATTACAACAAAGTGGGTCCTCTTGTTCTGTTTCATTACAATGAAACTTTGAAGTCATAGATAATACTCAAAATGACCGGCAAGGATTGTTTCAGCTTTTAAAGATTTTTATAAGTACATTCAACTTGTCTTAGGCAATGAGTTGGATTCATTCTTTGCTACAACTGGTTTCCTGCAAACAGATTCTGCACTTTCTATTACCATGGTCATTTTTATCTCTCCTATGTTGGCTAAGATTCAGCAGGCTCAGCTAGTTCTTCCCAAGTTTTCAAGATGGCCACTGGCAATTTCCAGGACTTTAAGTTTCTTTGTGCCTAATTAGGAAGTAAGAGCTGATTTCTGCAGTGGTCAACTAAAATCTGAAATTTGTTTCTTAAGCCTGAAATAGTCTGGCTGGAATTCATATGTCCAAGTAGGAAATCAGTAGCTGCGTTCAAAAAGATGGACTGTGCCAATTGTTTTAGACCAATCAGAGGGACACCTGAAGATGCAGGAGGAACCAAGTACTACAGCAGGGAAGGTTAGCTCCCACACCAGTCCCTCCAGTACTCAATCTATTTGCTGCAAATACTGCTGGCTGGCCAGACATTTCAGAAGCAACATTCTCAGAAGCATCACTCTCCTAATGTTTAACAGGAAGTAGGCAAATGAACATCTCAGCATCATCACTATTCATTTGGGATAATTCTGAGATACGCTGCAAACTATTCTAGAGTTTTCCAGGACGTTTGCCTCCAGTTTTCCACAGTGATTGGTTAACACAATCTTAGTTCATTCTGGCAGTTATACTTAAATGTCACTGATTTTAAATGAGCATGAGAAGTTTATTTCTCATGTATCTAGAAGCCAAGAAGTCCAAGGTCAAAGCATCTGTCTGATGGGGCCTCATTTCCTCATAAACTGTCATCATATTATTGTAGAAAAAGTAAGAGAGCTCTCTGGGTATCTTTTCAAGGGTTGTTAATTGCACTTATGTGGACCATGTACTCATGATCCAGTCATCTCCCCAAATTCTACCTCAAAGCATCAACACATTGGATTAGGATTTCAGCTTACAAATTATAGGAGTAAACAAATGCACAGACATAGCTCATACTCCTTGACCTTTCCCTTTCCTTGTCTCCCTTCCCTAACCCTGTATTAGTTCTTCCAAAAAAATTATTACTTTTACTTATATCTTCATGTCATGTTTGCTTCTAGGGATATTCAAACCAGGACAAGACCTAAATTCATCCTAAAGGAAAAAATTGAGAAAAGTTTTTGTAGTACTGAATTTTTTTCATTTCCATTGAAATTTCCTCTTTAACATAAATATTTGGAAACACATAAGTGATTTGTTTAATATATAACAACATATAACGTGTTTTATTCTCTTTAGAAAATTCTTCTTGAAATAGAAGGTTAAGATTAGAAAGTCAAACAGAGGCTGGGGAGATAGCTCAGTGGTATAAGTGCCTGCCTGACAAGTGCAAAGACCCAGGTTCAATCCCCAGTATCACATACTGTGCTGGCTCCAGAATTCCAGGTGCACTGTGTTGGCACACCACACCTGCAATCCCAGCACTGGTGAGGCTAAGAAGGTGGATCACTGTCAGTCTGAGCTGCATAGTGAAACCCTGTACCAAATAATTAAGTAAATAAATAAAACATTAAAAATAAAAGAAAGTCAAACAATGAGTGTCCACTACAATTACTATTTGTCTACGTCAATTAATTACTAAGTTAAACAAATTTTCCCCTCACTTATATTAAGCCAGAGGCACAGAAACCTTACACTGGGTTCCAGTTTTACTATTTCTTCCATCTGCTGTGTTTCTACTTGCAAGGTACTTCTCTTTACCATATCTAAAACTGCCACTAGAGGAAGACTGAGAATGACCATCGAGTCTCTAGAGAGTGAGGGCCTAGGAAAGCAGAACATGACATAAGGTAAATCCATCTTGAACTTTTTTCCAAGTCCATCTCCTGCTTAAAAAATCAAAAGGTGTATTTGGCAATATTCCTCATTACTTGGCTCCATAAAATAATGTTAGATTGTCTTCCCTGTCTAGAAATCAGTTCTGCCTATTTTAATACATTTACTTTAAAATAGTCTTTAATTATCCCAGGGGACCTCAGAAGTGGTTCCCTTCAGATGATCCATCTTGCTGAGTCACTACGCTAAACAGCCTATCTATGTTAAGCTTTCTCCAACATCTCCAGAACACTATTCCATTGTCCTGGATAGCAGAAAAATAATCCCTGAGAAAATCTACCCAGTGTCTCCCACAAGCAAAGGCTGTGCTGTGCAAGTGTTTCAGGACACATCCTTCCAATTTGCCTTTGTTCTCTGAGTACAAGCAGATGTTAGACATATTTCTCATTATCTTGGGATACTGTATAATATTATTATGGTGTCAGGCTATTAGAGGAAGCAAACATTATACAACAACAACCTTAATTGAGGCTTAGAGCTGAATTATAAGTATGTAACCTTACTTCAGGGTGTTTGCAAATGCTTTCTGGAAACAGTTAAAAAAGATGTTTTCAATTGTTCAAACAGCACTAGCACTGCCAAGATCAAGTGAGAGCTTCTTAAGATATGGGCACAATAAACAGATTTCTTAAGATTTCAATTTTTTTTTTTTTCAGCCAGAAGCACAGAAAATCTGTGAGCCAGAAAACCCTGTGCATGCCACTTTCTGAACTATTCCCGGGAAAAACTAATGAAATGCTTCAAACATTGCAGTCAGATCTACCGTGATCTCATGGCCACAAATTCCACTCTTTCTTTGAAGTTATTTTACTATGATAATAAGTATCTGTCCATGAGTCTGGACTTGGCACCAACCTACACCGAGGGAAGGGAACTTGGGTGCATGCAACCACAGCTGATTCTCAGACAGGAAGCTCCAACAGAGAAGGTATCCATCTGTCTTAGCTGAGACATTTGTCACTAGAAACCGGAAGTTACTGGTGTTGCACTCCTGCGGTGAATTACAGCTCTTAAACATTTGGTGGAGGCATAGCATGATTCTGATATACACAAAAAAGCCAGGAAAACCTGGGTCACTTAAGATTGTTTCCAGGCACAAACTGTTAAATGGCGGTTTGATTCTCCTTTACTGGATAGAGTAAAGGAAAACAGAAACAGAGCCCTTTGAAACATACATTCTGAACAGAATCCAGAGGGCAGAGGCATATTATCCAGGCTCTGAACTATATAAGCCACTTTTCCTGTATGCTCTCACCACACTAATTCTCATGAGTTTTAGGTTAATTTTCTGACTTGTTATCAAGTGCACAAAAAGAAACAAATTTAATATGTTTGATTTGTTGCTTGTTGTTGATGATAATCAAAAGCTGAATGAAAATTTATATGAAGAAATTATAAAATATAAGTAATACAGTCATAAAATCTAGAATCTAAGATTATTCTATCATTGTCCTCCTAAAGAAATTAATGTTGAAAAGAGATTATGTTGTAGCTAAGCAATTTATTCAATGAAATTTCATATAGCTTGTTAGGAAGCTATATGTTATCTCTTTAATGGAATAGATAATATATATATATATATATATATATATATATATATATATATATATATATAGTCTTTTTGAAACAGGATCTCCCTATGCAGTTCAGGCTGGCCTTGAGCTCACACTGAAGCCCACACTGGTCTCAAACTTACAACGATCCTTCTGCCTCAACCTCCCAAATGCTGGAATTACCGACATGTACCACCACACCTAATGAAAAGGTAAATGTTAAATATAAATTATTATCATATATTCTCCCAACAGGAGCCATATGGCTTTTTACTTAAAATGGGAAAATTAACAAAAACAACAAAATAGAATTTCAAAACAGGTTAGTAGGAGAGTAAAATAATGAATACATTGAATATTGTCTTCCTAGTAGTTATTCAGAGTTCAAGCTACAGGCATAATATCTTGTCCAAACAGTATTAGGTCAAATCTTCATTTTCAATGAAATAAGAGATAGGATCTTTTTTATGTATTAGGTACAGGGCCCCACTATACAGATCAGACTCATAGTGATCCTCCTGTATTCAGCCTCCCCAGCACTGGGATTATAGATATGTGCCACCATGCCTAGACTAGTCTGGTGGATTAGTGTGCCCCAGAGGAGGGACCAGCACAGCATGCAGGACCAAGGATTGAACTCTGATCCTTGTGCTTGCCAAAGCACATACTTAGTCCACTGAGCTATCTCACTGGCCCTCAATGAAGTAAGAGAAACTAACTGTAAAACTATCTTAACTACCTTGTGTATAAATATATTTTTTCTTCTTCCTTTTCTTATAGAAACACTATTTACCTTTTAAAAACTGCACATTTGAAAAATAAATCTGTAACTTTAATGTTGTATATTAAATAAAGTTTAGGGCTGAAATCTATCCTGATACCAATTAATAAATATGGTTTAATGGAATTTTTAATATAACAAATAAATTAAATGAATCCACTGTCATTTTCATTTACCAAAACTAACCTATGTAAACAGTATTTTAATGCTGAGATACATCTAAAAGATAACAGATACTCAGTACTTTTTTCCATTATAGCCTTTGCTCCCTGCTTATATCATTTAGATTTCAAATTCATTTTTAAAGTTCTACTTGAAGGGCCAGTGGGATAGCTCAGCAGACTAAGCACTTGCTTAGGAAAGCACAGGGGCCAGGGTTCAATTCCTGACCCTGCTATCCACCAGTCACCCAGACCCCACTCTCAGGCACACTGAACTGGCAAAGGAGTCCAGACATGGTGGTATGCACCTGTAATCCCAGCACTTGAAAGGCAGAAATAGGAGGATCACTATGAGTCAGAGCTGCATAAATGAGATCCTGCACAGAAAAACAAAACAAACAAACAAACAAACAAAAAACTAAATTTCTACTTGAGTAGGATTCTAAAGTCACAACCAAATATCCGAAATAAGATTATCATAGCTAAGATAGCTAAGCAGTGTGATTAAAAGTATGACTAGATCTGGGATCACAACTTTAGCTCTGTCATTTACTGTGACATTGTGTATGTTATTTAGTTTCTTCAAGCTTTGGTAGTCCCATCTGCTGTAATGGTTTAGATGCAAAATATGCCCACAAATCTTCATGTGTGCTGAAGACAATTAGATTGTGGAGGTACTCTATTCATCAGTGGTTTCATCCACCTAGTGTTTTCAGAAACTATTGATTTGAGCCTTTTGCAGCTCAGCATACTTATCTGGCTTTACTTTCATGACTTGTGGTTAAACTTTTCTGGGGGATGGTTAAGGCCAACTTAAAGCAAGAATTAGATAACAAAATATTTGTATCTGACAATGTCAGTTAAATTCTCTCAGGATTTACCTTGACACCACGTACAGCTTTTTGTAGAACTTTTGTCAGTGTCAGCCATCTGAATGAGACACGGCCATTGCTTGACCAGTTTGCTCTCTGTGAAACCCTGAGAGAATGTTTTCTCCCTAGGTGACTCTCCTTAGGCACACTATACATCATCGATCCCTTTCCTCTCTGGCTCCATAATGATCTTGAACAGAAATATTGGAATACCACTGAGTTATAGGATGTTACAGGACAGGTTCTCTTATGTCCTGAGTCCTCACTGACGTTGAAAGGCTGGAGCCAAAATATTAGCTATACTTGTTGTCCTTCTTTTCATCTAATTTTTTAGTCCACAAAATTAAGTTGTTAACTCTCCAGAAGAAAATCTTAGTTATACTATTACTCCATAACATAGACACCTGAGCTTGACATCACTGTCTTTCTGAATATCAAAAGCATTAGACTTAACATGGAACTGGTATTTTCCATCAGTCATTGATATTCTCATAAATCCCTATAGAATGTGATTTTTAAAAAGTTGGAAATGTTTACACAGCAATTTAGAAATCTGGCCATACATAAAATTGTAGCAGGTCAATCCTATGACTTTTTCCTTGTCTCTTATTCTGTTTTATTGCCCCTTTTTTGTTGAAGTAACATTAGAAGCAGCATACATCTAAAACATGAAAATAACAGGCATTCTAAGCATGGTTTTACTGTTACACATAGCTATCCTCAGTGTCAAAAACCTCTTGGAGATTCTTAGGACCATTGTCTTAATTCATCAAGTGCATGGCTTTGCCCCTGCCAG
This sequence comes from Myocastor coypus, assembly GCA_004027025.1. Lineage (NCBI taxonomy): Eukaryota > Metazoa > Chordata > Mammalia > Rodentia > Myocastoridae > Myocastor > Myocastor coypus. Next base: position 2,291 of record PVJA010024078.1, on the reverse strand, counting down.
GTTCCCTAACTTTTCTCCTTGCTGTCTCTTCATTGTTTGATACTTAGGTTCTTTATTTCCATTTAGCTGTGTTATTCCTTTCCCTTTTTATGTCTTCTTTTGAGTTCGTACGCTAGGGAGATGATACAGTGTTTACACATGTAGGTCTAGCTTATTTCACTTATGAGTATACCCTCATGATACATGCACTTATATATGAAGGCTTTGAGTTCATCATTCTATATAGCTTCGAGTATATAATTCTTTGTGTAAAAACATCACATTTTTTTTCAACCATTCTTCAGGTGGCTGGCATTTTGGTTGTTTCCAATGTTTGGCTATCACAGATTGTGCTACTATAAACATGGGAGCACAAATACCACTATCATATAATATTTTCAGTTCTTCTGGGAAAATTTCTAGTAGGGGGATAGCCTGATTCAATGGGATTTCCGGTTCTAGTTTTTTAAGGAGCCTCCACACTGTTTTCCATAATGGTTGCACCGGTCTGCATTCCCACCAGCAGTGGAGAAGTGTGCATTTTCATCACAGGCTCTCCAACATTTGTTGTTGGTTGATTTCTTTGATAGTGATTCTTTCTGGAGTGAGATGGTGTCTACATCTTGTATTAATTTGCATTTCACAGAGAGCTAGGAATGTGGAGCATTTCTTCATATATTTATAAGCTTCTCTTATTTCTTTCTCTGAGAAGTATGTGTTCATCTCGGATGCCCTTTTCTGGATTGTGTCTTTGAATATTGGGATCTTAATGTTTTTTTAGTTGTTTATAAATTCTAAATAGAAGATCTTTGTTTGAAAAGTTATTAGTTAAGATATTTTTCAAAATTTGTGGGCTGTCTTTTTACTCTGTTGGTAATTTCTCTTGATGTGCAAAAACTTCTCGGCAAGAGGAGGTCCCAGTTGTTGACTCTTTCAAGCGTTACCCATGCAGTTTTATATTTGTCCATGAACTGCCTTCCCTGATGTCAAGATTTCCTCCTACTTTCTCTTCCAGGACATTTAGTGTTTCCATGCTAATATTTATATCTTTAATCCACTTTTGCTTTAGTTTAGTACATGGTGAAAGACCTCAGTCAGCTTTTAATTTTGAGCATGTAGAGAGCAAGTTTTTCCAGTGCCATTTGATAAAGAGGCTATCTTTCTTACAGTAAACATGGTTTGCCCCTTTGTAAAAGATAAAGCGGCTGATGGTGTTTATATTTGCTTCTGCATCTTCTAATCTATTCCATTGATTCTTGGGTTTATTTTTTGCCAATACCATGGTGATTTTATCACAGTAGCTTTGTAGTATAATTTTAAGTCAGGAATTGTAATGCCTCCTGGTTTATCTTTGTTGATCAGGATTCTTTGTTATGGTATGATTTTTCTGGTTCCAAATAAATTTTCAGAGTAATTTCTCCATGTCTATGAGGTATGTTGATGTTATTTTGATAAAAATTGCATTAAACCTGTATAAAAGTTTTTTTTTCTTTTGTTTTGTTTTGTTTTTCAATTTTTTTATTGTTTAAATTTAACAATGGTTATATTACATATTTTCATCATCAGATCAGTTTAGATTAATACATATAGGCATATAAGATTGATCAAACAATTAAACATTAACCTTTCTAAATCCACATTACTTTTTTTTTTTCTTTTCCCCCTTCTTTTCTTTGAAAGTAGACATATTGCATATTGTCCTCACAATCATTCTATAGAGTGCAGTGTGTGGGCATGACCCACATCCCTATTGATGTTGCATAGAAAAAAGAAAGAAAGAAAAAAGGAAAGAATATATTTCTCTTTGGACTAAGAGGAAGCAGATACATACACAGTCAAAGGTTTTGCAATTGCAGTGGGCCACCATTGAAGCTTGTGATGTTGGAGGCTATTGAATCTAAGCCTCCTAAAGCTCATCTCACCAATCTAGCTCTGTGTTCCATGCATTGTAATTAAGGATTTTTTTTTTCTTGCTGGGTGGTCAATGGCAAGTCGAAGCAAGACCTGTATAACTAAACATTTTTTTTTTTTTAATCTTCCAGGGTCAAATCCCCTCAGGATTAAGTTTGAGACCATAGACAGTACTTTGCAGAACTGTTGTTAGTGTCAGCCATCGGGACGAGTCACGGCCATTGCTTGGCCATTTTGCTTTCTGTGAAAGCCTGAGAGAATGTTTTTCTCTGGGTGACTCTCCTTAGACGCACTGCAGTTCATTCATCCCTTTCCTCTGAGGTCCCATAATCTCCTTGACCAGGAAATTTGGGACACCTCTGAGTTATAGGATATTACAGCACAGGTTCTCTTATATCCTG